>ML263961.1:460-65460 GCA_005239495.1 Nicotiana undulata | reverse complement strand
ATTGATAGTCAAGAAGAGGGAGGTTTGCAATTGGAAGAATAGCAGAATTCAATGACTCTTAATGTTTTTTTCTTTTTTAAAATTGAAAAGGAAATAAAATAACAAAAGAAAACTAGCTAGATATCAAGTGAGAAAAAGAACACCCACAATATCTCCCACAACACGCAAAAAATTCCTACAAATCACAAGCGCGTGTCATTCAAAACTATTCCCTCCCGTTCAAAATAAGTGATTTTTTGCTTGTTTTCACGCATATTAAAAGATCTATCTTTTAGTATTAATTAATAATGAAATTGACCATATTAACTTTTACTATCTCATATAAATACTTCTAACACATACTCCAACGCTATTTACTCCAAGGGCAATGTAAGAAAAAACTAATTAATTTATTCTTGATTTTCGAAAAATCGCTTATTTTGGACCATAAAAAAAGACCCAAAAAATTACTTATTTTGGACAAGAAGGAGTAGGCTCTTGAGTAAAGGCTAAACGGCTAAACCACCGGCTACCGAATTAGCCTTTCTGCATAAATGAGCAATAAAAACCATTTAGTTCCTAGCCAAGAAATGACTGATGTGATTGATAATATGGAAAAAGTCCAAATATGCTCGTGTACTATGTGAAATAGAACAAATATGTCCGTCGTTAATAGTTTGGCCAAAATATACCTAAATCGTCCAATAGTTGTGCAAATTTGCCCTTTTTTAACGGAAACATTATTTTTTATTTTCTTTTTTTAATTAATTCAAATCAAAATATTTTTTTCCAGTTTTTAGAAAAATATCGCTTTAAAAAAATTGAAAATTAATTTCTAAAACAATTGTTTTTATAAAACTAAAAAAACATTGAAAAGCAATTTTCTAAAGCAATGTTTTTGTAAAACTGGAAAAAAACAAATATTTTCTTTTTATCAGTTTTTAGTTTTAAAAAAAAATCAGTTTTTTCCAGCTTTTATCGCTTTAGAAAATTGCTCTTCAATTTTTTTCTCTAGAATTTACAAAAATCTTGTTTTAGAAAATCATTTTTCAGTTTTTTTAAAGCAATTTTTTTTCGTTTTTTCAGTTTTTAGTAAAAATAAATTCAGTTTTTTTTCCAGTTTTTACAAAAACATTGCTTTAGAAAATTGCTTTTTAGATTTTAATCCTGTTTTTACAAAAACAGTGTTTTAGAAAATATTTTTAAGTTCTTTTGTAAAAACTGGAAAAAAAATATTTCCCTTTTTTTTCTTCAGTTTTTAGTAAAAACAACTTTTAGAAAAATTGCTTTAGAAAAAATATATTTTGATTTTAATTAATTAAAAAAAGAAAAGAAAAAATACTGTTTGCATTAAAAAAAAGGGCAAATTTGCACAACTATTGTACGGTTTGGACATATTTGGGCCAAATTATTAACGACGGGCATATTTGTCCTATTTCAAATAATTCACGGGCATATTTGGACCTTTTCCGTTGATAATATCACCATTCCGACAGAGGCGGCTAAACACTACGTGTGACCTAAAGCCAAAATTTAAGAAGAGACCTTAAAAAATATTCAAGGTTAAGAAATGCTTTTCGTATCTTATTCTTTGATAATTTTATTAGCTTGAGATTGAAAATTGTTTAAAGAGCACTTAAATAATAGAAGAAGATTATACTAAATCATTGTAATAAATAAAATTTATTCAAGTTGAAGTGAGTTAGACAAATTAAGAAGTCGGGGCCACCCACATGAATGAAGCAATAAACATAGCATATAACTGCAAATTTAATACTACTAGTCTACAACTTTCAACTATAATTGCATAAATCATATTTTTAAAAGATAGTATAAACTTTAAAAATCGAGAAATAACGATTGGTTAAAAATAAACAACAAATGATTAAAAATAATTCAGTTTTCACTAATAATAAATACATAATTATTTATACTATATATAAAATATGGGGCCTTAATTTGTAGGGACCTAAAGCCACTACCCACTAGGGTTAAGCCGTCAGTGCATTCACAAGCCCTCCAGACCGCAAACGAAATTATCAATTGACAAAGTATAATAGAGGCTGAAAGACCGGTAGACTTAGTTCAAGGATAAATTTAAATGCATAAAATATGGAAGAAAATCAATAGGTATCCTCGTTTCGGGAAAAATAAGATAATGAGTCGAAAAGGAAGATATTTTCCTCCTTACTTAAGGCGTTTGAATTTGGTCATGTTTAAGTAAGTTTTATGAAAATTTACCTTTGGGGTTTTTTTCTTTCTGAAACTATCTTAATTTTCTTTTCAAAGTCCAAATATCAGTACAGTCAAACTGGCTCTTATAAGAAACTTTAGATATTTGGGATAAATTTTGACTGTAAATAGTCACGTGCCTTTGTGAAAATTTGCAAAGAAAACCAAAGCTGGGCTCTTTTTGGTACTTTGTCAACCATTGAGATTCACCAGAGCAAACCTTTGATTCGCTCTGAAATCAAGAAAAAACCTCATTTGACGACAAAAAAACACTACACACTGACACAAACAAAAACATGAATACTCGGCATTTGGCTGCTCTACTTTCTTCTCTCATATCTCAACTCGTCCTTCTCCTTCTCCTTATTTTCCCTTCTTCAAATCCTCTTTCCATCACCAATTCCTCTGTCTACGATTTCCTTTCCCCTCTTCTCCTTAATTTCCTTTCCACCTCTGAAATCGCCGCTACTCTCTCCCTCCTTCCCTTTTCCAGAAAACGGAAACGTACCCACTTCTCAGAATCTGATGCCCCGGCCGACGATGGTCCGAACCGGTTCAAACTCGGTCAACTTGGTCGACCCGACTCGTCCATCCGACGTAACCCGGATACTTTCAAGAAATTCTTCAATATGAACTCCTCAACTTTTGATTGGCTCTGTGGCCTTTTAGAACCTCTGCTCGATTGTCGTGACCCGGTTGACTCGCCCCTTAATCTTCCTGCTGAAACTCGGCTCGGAATCGGACTTTTTCGATTGGCTACCGGAGCCAATTATTCCGATATTTCACGCCAATTCAGCGTGTCTGAACCTGTTTCAAAGTTTTGTGCCAAACAATTATGTAGGGTACTTTGCACTAATTACCGTTTCTGGGTTGGGTTTCTGAATTCGGGCGACCTTCAATCCGTGTCGACTCAGTTCGAATCCATTTCGGGCCTGCCCAATTGCTGTGGAATCCTCTGTTGTGTAAGATTCAAGATTAATAATGAGAACATAGCAGCTCAATTAGTCGTCGATTCATCGTCAAGAATTCTTAGTATTATAGCAGGTTTTCGTGGAGATAAGAATGATTTTCAAGTCCTAAAGTCATCAACTTTATTCCAAGATATTGAAAAAGGAACAATTTTGAATTCACAAGCTTTGCAGATAAATGGCGTAGTTGTACCTCAGTTTATTATTGGTGATGGAGATCACTACCCTTTGTTACCTTGGTTAATGCTACCATTTGATGATCCTATTTCTCAATCAAATGAAGAGAATTTCAACAATTCACTTAATTTAATTCGCTCGCGAGGACTTAAGGCTATTCAGAGCTTGAGAAATTGGGGTGTTTTGAGTGAACCAATTGAAGGAGAAGTCAAGGCTGCAGTGGCTGCTATAGGTGCTTGTTCAATACTTCATAATATGTTATTATCAAGGGATGATTTTTCAGCATTTTGTGAGGATTTGAGTGATTATTCATTGCATAATCAGACGTCCTTGAAACCTGGTGTTGGTGATAGTGTTGCATGTGCTATAAGAAGTGCATTAGCGACAAAAGCAACAGAGTTTCAATCACAAAAGCAGTGATACTTTCTACAACTTTTTTTTGTTTCAAGTATAGGCAAAGAACATAGAATTCATTCATCTGTTTTAACATTATTGAAACTTATACTTCCTTTTCTTGAGATTGTCAGGGCTGTTTTGCATAATAGTAAATTCTGGGAATTGATGCCCTCTTCTGTTACTTAACATGTAGAGCTATTTTAGAGTGTTAATATCACTGGATTATACTGGATATTTGTCAAAAAAGTGGAAACATCATTCTGCTTCTATGTCAAAAAAGTGGAAACAACAACAACAGTAAAATCCCACTAGTGGGGGAGGTTAGTGTGTACACGACTTTACCCCTACCCCGAGGGAATAGAGAGGTTGTTTTCGAAAGAACCTCGGCTCGAGACCTCGAAACATTTGAAACATTTTTCTATTTAGACCTGCATTTCATTGAAGGGGGCATTGACGTAACTGGTAAAATTGTTGTCATGTGACCAGGAGGTCGGACGTTCGAGGGAAACAACCTCTTGCAGAAATATAGGGTAATGTTGGGTACAATAGACCCTTGTAGTCCGGCCCCTCCCCAGACCTCGCGCACAGCGGGCTGCTGTTTAGACCTGCATTTCATCAGAGTCAAGTCCAGCTGTTTATGTTTTGAACACATTATTACAGGATAAGATCCCAATAACAAATTGAGAGATCTTGTCGAAGATATTCCTTATTGAGGAAATAAAGCAAAGTACAAGATATGTGTCCGTCGTATACAAATTAAGTGACATATCTTCCAGAATTCAAGAGGCTTTTTAATTATGAATTAGGAACAGGAACTGTAGAACTAAAGCATATAAAACCAGCCGAGCAATGAAGAAGTAGAAGAGAATGTATTGTTTTTGGTGTGTTTTGCAAACTGAGCAAAAGGGCGGTATTTATAGACACTTTGTAACAGCTATTTTGAAGAATTTTGGGGAAAAAGCACATGGCAATAGAGGCGCAAATCAAGTAATCAAACATTTTGCCTTTCGGTCTAAATCTTTGGGAGTAAATTTAAAGCTTTACTTGCTCTTTACTAGCTCACTAATTTTGTTTTTAGAAAAAAATAATTCGGCGTACAAAGTATTCCGCCAAGCATTACTAGCTCACTAAAAATATAACTTTTTTAATTATATAAATAAATTAGAGAAGGAATTTTTTCTAAGGAATGAACCTTCTGAAATACTACCCATTTTTCAATAGTATGATGCTTTATGCAGAGACGGTCCAGGATTTAATGGCTATGGGTGTCTTTTGTTAATGCAAACCTTCCATTAGCGAAGGTGTTACAGTCAAAGAATCGAAGCAATCTGAGATCAAAATTGACAAAGAACCCTAACTTTGAAGAAAGAGAGAAAAGGTAGAACCTTTATTGAACATAGTCGGTTACGTCTAGATTGAGTTCTCTGTTTATCTATTAGCCTACACTATCTATTTATACACTAACTGAAAATAAATGCTATATGTTACAAAGATGGTTAAACATACAAAGATAAATACTACTACATGTTAAAGAGTATTCCAGGTCTTCAAGATGGGCATGTCTTGGTATTTTGGGTTGGAGCGTACTGGGCCTCAGGTAAAGATCCCCCCCGCAAGCTGGAATGGGCTACCAGTCCAAACTTGGAAAGGAATGTACAATGGTGAGCACCAGGTAAAGCCTTAGTAAAAATATCAGCCAACTGCGAACTAGTAGGAATAACATGCAAGGTAATGAGCCCAGATTGGAGCTTTTCACGCACAAACTGACAATCTATCTCGATATGTTTTATACGATCATGGAAGACAGGATTGCGGGCAATGTGAATAGCAGAATGATTGTCACAGAACACTGGAACATGACACAAAGAAGAAACCCCAAACTCACTAAGCAGGCGAGCAACCCAAACAATTTCCGCCACAAGTTGTCTTAAAGCTCTATATTCGGCTTCAGAGGAAGAAAGAGCAATGGTAGCCAGCTTTTTAGATTTCCAAGAGACAGGGCAACCTCTCAATTGTAATAAAAAATCACTTACAGATTTTTGGGATGTAGAGCAACTTCCCCAATCGGAATCACAAAACCCAAGCAAATCAAAGGAAGAAGAATTATTGAACATCAAACCCAAATCAGGAGTGCCTACCAAGTATCTCAACACATATAAACCAGCTTCAAAATGGGGAATTCGGGGTTGTGACATAAACTGACTGAGGTGTTGTACATTATAGGAGATATCAGGCCTAGTGTGTTGAAGAAAATTCAATTTCCCAATCAACTTTCGATACAAAGACGGATCAGGAAGGAGATCCCCAAAATTAACAGACAATTTAACATGAACATCCAAAGGAGAGACTACAGGACTTACTTGAAGACAATTAAATTCAGAAAGAAGGTCCAAGAGAAATTTCTGTTGAGTAACAAGCAGTCCTTGAGGGTGTTTAACAATCTGCAACCTCAAGAAAAAATGGGCCTCTCCCAAATCCTTAATCCGAAATTGAGCATCCAAAAATTGCTTTAGAGCAGTAATTTCACTCAAATCATCTCCAGTTAACAAAATATCATCTACATATATAGCCACAATGGTAAGGGAAGACCCAGACAATTTAGTGAAAAAGGAATAGTCATTCTTACTGGAAACATATCTTTTGGACTGAAGAGCAGTGGACGGCTTTGCATACCACTATCTTGAGGCTTGGCGAAGGCCATAAAGAGATTTATTAAGCTTGCAAACTAGATTTACAGAAGTATCAGAAGCAATCACTTCCATTCCAAGAGGTACTTTCATGTAAACCTCCTCATCCAAGTCACCATGTAGAAATGCATTATTAACGTCTAACTGAAAAATAGCCCAATTCCTCTTAACAGCAACACTTAAGAGACACTTGATGGTTGTAAGTTTGACAATTGGAGAAAAAGTTTCATTAAAGTCTATTCCCTCTTGTTGAGTGTCCCCCCTTATAACAAGTCTAGTTTTGTACCTCTCTACACTACCATCTGCCCTTTGTTTAATTTTATATACCCATTTAGAAGAGATTGCCCTTTTACCAGGGGGAAAAGTCACTATGGTCCACGTATTATTATCTTCTAAAGCGTGAAGTTCTTTCAACATGGCATCATGCCAAGCAGGGTGAGCCACAACTTGATGATAAAAATGTGGCTCAAGCAAAAAATTGTCAGAAGTAGTCTTAGGATCCTTGGAGATAGAAGCATTAGTGCAAACATAATCTTTAAGATAAGTGGAAAGATTTGAGGGCCTGGAAGATCTTCGTAAAGGGACATGAGAAGTAGTAAACTCTGGAGTGTGTGAAGATAAAGGTACAGAGGCAGTAGGGGAAGAATCAGAAGTGAGAACAAAAGGAGGAAGAAGAGTGAAGGAAAATACATGAGTAGTAGCAGGAGGAGGGGAAACATCAGGAGGGAAAAAATAAGGAACAGAACAAGAATATGGAAAAATAGACTCATGAAATATAACATCCCTGGAAAAAAAACATTATGCCTCGTTAGGCTTAACAATTTATATGCCTTCTTTGTCATGCAATAGCCAAGAAACACATAAGAAATAGTCCCTGATTTAAATTTTGTCCCTATAAGGCTTGGGTACAGCAGCAAAACACAAACATCCAAAAACTTTGAGGTGAGCATATGCAAGAGGTGATCCAAACAGTAGTTCATAAGGTGTTTTGTGTTGTAACATGGGAGAAGGAAATCGACTAATGAGGTAAGTGCCAGTAAGAATGCATTCCCCCCAGTATTTAAGGGGTAGATTAGATTGAAATAACAAAGACCTAGCAGTTTCTAGCAAATGCTTATGCTTCCTCTTTACTACTCCATTTTGTTGGGGAGTATGCAGACAGGAAGTTTGGTGTATAATACCCTGAGATGAAAAGAAAGAAATAACTTCAGCACTTGAACCGAGTTCAAATGCATTATCAGATTGAAGTGTCTTGACAGAAGAATTGAATTGGTTATGCACAAAGAATATGAATGATTTCAATAGAGCAAAAGCATTGGACTTGATGGAATGCAAACGAGTCCAAGTAGCCCTGAAAAAATCATCTACTATGATTAAAAATATCTAAATCCATTATAAGTTTGAGTATGGTAAGGCCCCCACAAATCTACATGTACAAGTTGAAAAGGAGTGGTAGATTTAATGGAGATGTCAGGGAAAGAAAGTCTTTGCTGCGTAGCCATGTGACAAACATCACAAATAAAGGACTGCTTCTTAGATAGTTTGTCTTTAATGTATGAAAGCGATTTCATTTTATGAAAAGGCATGTGACCAAGTCTAAGGTGCCAAAACATATCAAAATCAAAAACAGGAGAAGCATGATGCACACAACTGGTAACAATTTTATTTGCTTCAATGGTATTTACAGTGTGTTTGGAAGAAGAAACAGATGGAACACAACCAGAATTAACAGAAACATTAGAACTAGCATCACCAGTTGAAAAAGCAGGAACGTAGGATGATGAAGGGGAGTCACTCTGGAATATGTACAATCCATTAGAGATTTTACCAAGAACCAGTGGCCTCTTCAGAGAAGGGCCCTGTAAAACACAATCATAGGGAGAGAAAAGAGCATTACAACCGAATTATAATAAAAGATGATGCAAGGAAATAAGATTGTATTTAAAGGAGGGCACAAGTAAAACATTTTGTAAAACTAGACCATTAAACGAAGGAAGAGAGCATGAACAGGTCACTTTGACTTTGTAACCATTAGGAAGAATTACCAAGTGAGGAATGATTAAAGGATTAAGATTTATTAACAGAGATTTCTGAGGTGTCATATGATTAGTTGCACCAGAATCTATTATCCAAGGATCACCATTTAATTTAGACAAATTGCAAGCAAAGACGCAACAATTTCTAACATCAAGACAATGAAACAAACCTGCAAAATTAGCAGATCCAGCAGCGGTGTTATCCTGTGTAGGCACCTTGGTCTGTTAAAAGAGATTTAGCAAATGTTCATATTGTTCCTTTGTGAAACCATGACTTTTGGACTCAGGTTGTTCAACTCGATTGTCAGCAACAAATTTCTCTGCTTGGACCATGTTCTGAGACTCTGAAACATGTGCATAAGCTGCAATTTTTCTGAATCTATTAGGTTGATGACTATTAGGATATACAATCAACTTGTAGCATTTTTCAATGGTATGAACCTGCTTTTTGCAATATTTACACACCATATTAGTCTTCTTCGTATCAAAATTAATCTTCTGAGAATAAGTCTTTTGCATTCCAGTAGGAGATGGTCCTGCATATGGCCTTTGCACACCAGTAGAGAATGAGGTAGATTCGACAGATAATGAAGGAACTGAAGACTGAGCCTCACATTGACTTTCATCATTGAGCAACATAGAATAGGATGTGTCTATGTCTGGTAGAGGCTTCATCGCCAAAATATTTCTTCGAATCGTGGTATAAGTGTCATTAAGTCCCATTAAAAACTGATGAAGTTTCTGATCCTCTTCCAATTTTTGAAAAGCTTCTTTGCAACCTCACACACAATCAGGATATGTAATCGAGTAAGCTAATCCATCCCACAGTTTCTTTATCCTAGAGAAGTAAGAAGCAATATTTGAATTTCCTTGAGAAATGGAAGACAAAGCTTTACGAATCTGATAGACCTTGGATCCATTAGGTTGACCATAACGTTTCTCTATGTCGCTCCACAACTTAGCTGCCGATTCAGTGTACATAACGCTTTCTCTAATTTCAGCTTCTAAGCTATTCAGAATCCACGCAATCACCATATCGTTACATCGACACCACGCCTCAAATAGTGGCGAAGTTGCACTAGGTTTAGTAATTGTCCCGTTTATTATTCCCAGTTTATTCTTACAAGATAAGCCAATTAACATCCCTCGTCTCCAACTTCCATAACCCATCCCATTAAATCTATCAGCAACAATGATCATACCAGGGTTATCACTCGGATAGAGATACAACAGGTGAGAAGGTTCAACAGATGTTGAAAAAGAACCAGTAGAAGTAGAAGATGTAGTCTTTGTATTCACTATAATGAAAAAAACCGAAATTGAAATTCTCCAAAAATTAGGGCACCAAATCTACGGAAACAATTACGAATCCAAAAAATAGAGAAGGGTACAAATCTTCTTCAATAAGTCGAAGAAGAATATATCTTCAACAATCACAGCAAACATTCACTGGAAACATCCACAAATCGCTGTAATTGAAACAGAAAAAAAACTCACTAGAAACAATCGTCGGAAGACGAAAACTCAAAAAATTGGCAACAGAGTAGCATCGGACGGTAGTGGAGGTCATGGCGAGCACAAACCTTGCTCTGATACCATGTTACAGTCAAAGAATCGAAGCAATCTGAGATCAAAATTGACAAAGAACCCTAACTTTGAAGAAAAAGAGAAAAGGGAGAACCTTTATTGAACAAAGTCGGTTACATCTGGATTGAGTTCTCTGTTTATATATTAGCCTACACTATCTATTTATACACTAACTGAAAATAAAGGCTACATGTTACAAAGATGGTTAAACATACAAAGATAAATACTACTACATGTTAAAGAGTATTCCAGGTCTTCAAGATGGGCATGCCTTGGTATTTTGGGCTGGAGCGTACTGGACCTCAGGTAAAGATTGGGCTCCAACAGAAGGAGATTGAATTAGGGTGTACATTTTATTAGTTTGATCAATTTTGAACTAATTCGGTTCGTTTTAGTTATTTTTCAATTAATGTGGTTCGACTTATAAAATTTTTGGTGCACAAATAAATATATGACCATTATACTGAATAAATTTTGTTTAATTCGATCTATTTTATTAGTTCTATTGAATGATGTGATTATATGCATAAAATTAAAATAAAATTTTAAATTAGCACTTGCACCCTTATATCTATTGATGCCATGGAAATAATAAAATTATATGGATAAAAGAGAAAATACTAAAATCATATTCAAATAAAATGTAGAATCTACCCAAAAAAAAAAAAAGCTAATATATTATTGAATAAATAATAAAATGATGGTACTAAGGGAGAAAATCAAAAGATGAAGAAATACAAAAATTTAAGCAAAGGAGCAGAAAGTAAATAAAGAGAAGGCAAACAAGGATTCGATCCAGCAGCGGGAAAGTTAGCTTTTACCCGTGGCACCTAGAGCCAACATATTAATTCAGGTGCCATTCTTTTGATATATACACATGAGTTGGGCGGCGTGCCACCCATCCGCCCCTATCTTTATGTATTCTTTTTACTCCACAAAGGGCAGACATTTAAATCAACTTTTACAATTGTTTATTCATCAAACCTCTAGCTCTAATTTCGCTACGTATAATTTATATAGGAGCTTTAACTGTTTTATTCTACATCAGTCAATGGCGGATCTGTTAGTTAATCTGTATTGCTGTAAAACCAATAAAGTATTAAATTTTCTGAAATAAAACCAGAAATAGTAGAAAACAAAATAAATTTTGGAAAAATAGTGTAGGAACAAATCGAGCCCACTGAATGCACAGTGTGTCCTTAAGAAATTATTCCCCTCAAGTACCCCGAGGTGTTGGAATATTATCCTCCCAGGTTAGAACGATTTAACTCACCAGCGTATTGGTACCAAAAATCTGGTGAACGGCGAACGACTCAATGGTCGTAAAACACATTAAAAAATATTGTGCAGAAGAAGAAGAAGATCAAAAAATTTAGTAAGTAAAAATTTTGGGATTCAACGCATATTTATAGACCATTTGGCACTGATTCTGGAAAGGTTTGCAACCTTTCAGAACAGCCATAGTTGTTGGAACATGTGTGAATATTGCGGAAAAAAATAATAGAAAATGGATTTAAAAATAATTCGGGAAAGGAAACGGACCGGACCGGGTCGCGGGCCATGGGTTATTCCGGATTGAATTTTCGTTAATTAATTAAATAATCGAAAGAATTTTGTCCAAAAAGATTAATCAAACAATCTTTGACCGAATCCGAATCCGAAGCCGAAGCTGAAACAGAGACGAGCGAGCGACGACGGCGACGGCGCGAGGCTTGCCTTCTTCTCAACTCTTTAAGAGCTAGAAGAAGAGCAATTGTATATATACCCATCAAAAGTCTTTTCTTCCTCCAATATGGGACAATGTCCCTTTGCCAAGGAGGAAAACTCAAATATTTCTTTTTCCCTCCATTTTCCAGTCACCCTCTTTAAGCTACACCAAGCTTAAAATTAAGCTACACTAAACTTAAAGTCCAACAATTCCCCACATGAATGGGGAATGACTATAAAATAAAGGAATGCAGGGACGTGTGTGTGTTTTATATGCAAGAATTAATTGCATCTGGATAAGTAGGTTTCCCTTTGAACTTTCCGTAGTGAACTTATATCGGATATACTCGGTCAATCGGTAGATTTGATATCTTTGAACCATCGTGCTTTGTTGTATACCAAGACAACATAAGTCAGACACTCAATCCTTAACCATCTATGGTTCTCACGGTTGTGTTTGTTTTAGCCATGAACACCGCCTGGTTTCATGAGTGCTTAGAGAATGGGCCTTTACTTTCATTCTCCTTGAAGCGGATTACACTTCACACTCACATAGGTTATTCCTAAACGTGTAATCCTATAGACACATTATCTGGTCATATCCTGCCAGACTTAGCAAATCATTAAAAAGGTTTAAGCTTTATTGACTCATCAAAAAGCCTTAATGCTTTACCTCGATTCTAGAACATTGTCTTCATCATGAGAATGAGTTGAGTTATTTGACAATGTTGAATCGTCATTCATAACTTTGTTTGATTTCTTTGAACCTAACTCTTGGGATCTCCAATCTACTAGGTAGAGTTACCGCCATGATGGCTTGTCCTAGGCCTTAACCTCATTCCTTTTGATGATCTTTCAACTACCTCTCTAGACATGCCTTTTGTAAGTGGATCCGACACGTTATATCTTGACTTTACGTAGTCAATTGTGATAACACCACTAGAGAGTAGTTGTCTAACGGTATTGTGTCTCCGTCGTATATGACGAGATTTTACGTTATACATAACGCTCCCAGCCCTTCCTATTGCCGCTTGACTATCACAATGTATACAAATAGGTGCCAAATGTTTGGGCCAAAATGAAATATCTTCCAAAAAATTTCGTAGCCATTCGGCTTCTTCACCGGCCTTATCTAAAGCTATGAATTCAGATTCCTTTGTAGAACGGTTCGATGCACGTTTGTTTGGATGATTTGCAAGACACTGCTCCACCCCCAATTGTGAAAACATATCCAATCGTGGATTTAACTTCAGATGATCCGGTGATCCAATTTCCATCACTATATCCCTCGATCACGGAGGGATATTTGTTACAATACAAAGCATAATTTTGGGTATGTTTCAGATACCCCAAAACTCGTTTCATTGCCATCTAATGTATTTGATTGGGATTAATTTTAAACTGACTCAGTTTGCTAATATCACATGATATATCTAGTCGCGTACAATTCATGATATACATCAAACTTTCCAATACTCTTGCATAGTCCAGTTGTGAGTCACTTTCACCTTCATTCTTTTGAAGTGCATAACTCACGTCAATTGGAGTCTTGGCAATTTTGAAATTCAAATACTTGAACTTGTCAAGTACCTTTTCAATATAGTGAGACTGCGATAAAGCTAGACCTTGTGGAATCTTGTGAATTCTGATTCCTAAGATCACATCAGCAACTCCTAAGTCTTTCATGTTGAATTTTCTAGCCAACATGCGCTTTGTAGCATTTATATCTGCCATACTTTTGCTCATTATCAACATCTCATCAACATATAAACAAACAATGACTTCATGACCTGGAGTATTTTTAATGTAAACACATTTGTCACACTCGTTGATTTCAAATCCACTTGTCAACATTGTTTGGTCAAATTTGGCATGACATTGTTGGGGTGCTTGTTTAAGTCCATAAAGCGACTTAACAAGTTTGCACACTTTCTTTTCTTTACCAGGAACCACAAAAACCTCAGGTTGTTCCATGTAAATCTCTTCCTCCAATTCTCCATTTAAGAAAGTTGTTTTCACATCCATTTTATGGATTTCAATACCATACACGGCCGCTAATGCCACTAACACTCTAATAGAAATTATCCTCGTTACTGGCGAGTAAGTTTCAAAGTAATAAAGGCCTTCCTTTTGTCTATAACCTTTGACAACAATTCTTGTCTTATATTTGTCAATAGTGCCATCAACTTTCATTTTCCGTGTAAAGATCCATTTCGAACCTAAAGGCTTATTTCCTGAAGGAAGATCAACCAATTCCCATGTATGGTTATCCAAAATTGATTGAATCTCACTACTGATTGCCTTTTTCCAAAACGCTGAATCAAAAGACGACATAGCTGCTTTAAAAGTTTGAGGTTCATTTTCAAGCAAGAATGTCACAAAATCTGGTCCAAAGGAAGTAGATGTTCTTTGACGTTTGATACGCCTTGGATCTTCTACACTTGGAGTATTTTCCGTTGGTTATTCCCGAGGTCGTTTAGTTCTTTCACTTAACGACTCACATTCAGTTTTATACGGATAAATACTTTCAAAGAATTCAGTATTATCTGATTCAATTACCTTTACTGTTTGTAGCATATCCAATGAAAATGCAATCTACTATTTTTGGTCCGATTTTAACCCTTTTAGGTAAAGAAACTTGTACCTTTGCTAGACACTCCCACACTTTGAAATATTTCAATTTTAGTTTTCTTCCTTTTCATTTTTCATACGTTTTGTTGTGGGGTACTCTATTGAGTATTTGGTTAGCTGTAAGGGTAGCTTCCCCCACAAACTCTACGGTAATCCGAAACTTAATAATAAAGAATTCATCATTTTCTTTAATGTCTGATTTTTCCTTTCCGCAATTCCGTTGGATTGAGGTGTGTAAGGTGCAGTAGTTTGATGGATAATTTCATATTCCGAACATATTTCTGCAAACGGAGATTCATATTCTCCACCTCTATCACTTCTAATTATTTTGTTCTTTTTATTTAATGGATTCTCCACTTCATTCTTGTATTGCTTAAATGCTTCAATTGATTCATCATTACTATTATGTAAATAAACATAACAATATCGAGTGCAATCGTCAATAAAAGTAATAAAATACTTTTTTCCACCTCGAGATGGTGTCGACTTCATATCTCAAATTCCAGTATGAATTATGTCTAAAGGATTTGAATTCCTTTCAACAGACTTATAAGTATGTTTTACAAACTTAGATTCAACACATATTTGAGTTTTGATTTATTACACTCGAATTCAAGCAATACTTCTAGATTAATTAACTTCCGTAAGGTTTTATAATTGACATACCCTAAAAGAATATTCCATAAATAATTTTAATCCAATAAATAAGAAGCTGAAATTTTATTCATAGTGTCAACAACCATCACATTGAGTTTGAAAAGGCCCTCCGTGAGGTAGCCTTTTCCAATATACATTTCATTCTTGCTTACAACAACTTTATCATAAACAAATACAAATTTTAATCCATTCTTCACAAGTAAATAAGTAGAAACTAAATTCTTCCTAATAGTAGGAACATGAAGAACGTTGTAGAGCGTTAACACCTTGCCAGAAGTAATCTTCAGGAATATCTTCCCATAACCTTCAATCTTGGTTGTTACATTATTTTCCATGGAAATCTCTTCTTCGGGACCAGCAATAGAGTAAGTCGCAAATGCTTCTTTGACAGCACAAACATGCCGAGTGGCTCCAGAGTAAATCCACCACTCCTTCGGATTTTCAACTAGCTTGCATTCCGAAAGCATTGCACAAAGATCATCAATGTCATCATTCTTCTCCACTATGTTGGCTTGTCCCTTCTTCTTATCCTTTTTCGGGAGACGACAATCAGGGGCTTTGTGACCAACTCTTCCACAATTGTAGCAGTTGCCCTTGAATTTATTTTTATTCTGCTCCTTAATCTGTCCAGAAGACCTTTTCCTCTTCTTACTTTTTGGAGCTGTCTCCTTAACGATATAAGCTCCCATGATCGTTGAATTTCCACGAGACTTCTTCTTGGTTATTTTGTTGTCTTCCTCAATCTTGAGACGTATCACACGATCTTCCAACTTTATTTCTTTGTGCTTATGCTTAAGATTGTTCTTGAAATCTCTCCGCGAAGGAGGCAATTTTTCAATCATTGCAGTCACTTGAAATGCTTCATTCACGACCATACCTTCAGCAATAAGGTCGTGAAAAATAAGTTGAAGCTCCTAAACTTAGGTTCCTACAGTTTTGCTTCCTATCAGTTTATAGTCTAGAAACTTGGCAACCACGAACTTCTTCAAGCATGCATCTTCCGTCTTGTACTTCTTCTCAAGTGCGTCCATAATTCTTTTGAAGTATTCATCGCACTATACACATTGTACAAGTCATCCTCTAAAGCGCTTAAGATATATCCTTTGCAAAGAAAATCTGCATGCTTCCACGCCTCAACAATCATAAATTTTTTACTGTCCGGCATGTCCGCAGCAGGCACTGGAGGCTCTTCACTAGTGAATTTCTGCATACCAAGTGTGGTAAGCCCGAAGAACACCCTTTGCTGCCATCCTTTGAAGTTGGCTCCAGAACATTTCCCTGGTTTCTTGGCCGGAGGAACAATAGTGCGGCTTGACGAGGCTATCGTCGTTGCATCAACAGTCGCAGAAGGATTTCCGTTATCAATTGTCATTTATCACAGTCAACAACAGAAGAGTTCAATTAATGTCAAAACCAGAACAGTAAACAATATTGTAATCAATAAACAGTACGTATAATAAATAAAACCGAAGGTTTTTATATACTGTTTCACAGAAACGATGAAGCTTTTATGTTCTTCAAATCGTTTTTTGAATTTCAATACTATGATGAAGTTTTTATATCTTCAAATCAGAATAGTAAAATTCAGAAGGAGTAGATAACCACATATATTTTAATCTCCACAAACAAAATACAGAATATAATAAAAAATAATTACCTTAAGATTGTTAGTCAATCTGTATTGCTGTAAAACCAACAAAGTATTAAAATTTCTGAAATAAAACCAGAAACAAAAAGTTAGTAGAACATGTTTAACGAAATAAATTTTGGAAAAACAGTGTAGGAATAAATCGAGCTCACTGAATGCACAGTGTGTCCTTAAGGAAATTGTTCCCCTCAAGTAACCGAGGTGTTGGAATATTATCCTCTCGGGATAGAACGATTTAACTTACCAGTGTATTGGTACCAAAACCTCTGGTGAACGGCGAACCACTCAATGGTCGTAAAACACACTGGAAAATATTGTGTAGAAGAAGAAGAAGATTAGAAAATTTAGTAAGTAAAAATTCTGTGATTCAAGGTATATTTATAGACCATTTTGGCACTGATTTTGACAAGTTTTGCAACCTTTCAGAACAACCATAAATGTTGGAACAAGTGTGAATATTGCGGGAAAAAATAGAAAACAGTTTTAAAAATAATCCGGGAAAGAAAACGGACCGGACCGTACCGGGTCGCGGGTCATGGGCTATTCCAAATTGAATTTTCGTTAATTAATTAAATAATCGAAAGGAATTTTGTCCAAAAAGATTAATCAATCAACTTTGACCGAAGCCGAAGCCGAGGCGAGCGAGCGACGACGGCGCGATGCTTGCCTTCTTCTCAACTCTTTAAGATCTAGAAGAAGCGCAATTGTATATATACCCATCAAAAGTCTTTTATTCCTCCAATATGGGACAATGTCCCTTTAGCAAGGAGGGAAACTCAAATATTTCATTTTCCCTCCATTTTCCATTCACCTTCTTTAAGCTACACCAAGCTTAAAATTAAGTTACACTAAGCTTAAAGTCCAACGATCCCCCACATTGAACCAAGAGGTGTCAAGCGACACTTCTTCGACGGAAAATTACACTATATTACCAGATAAATTTTCTTATTATTGATGTATATTTACTATACGTTGACTCACTTAACTTATCGATGTATCTAATTATTTATATTTTGACACTCCTTGATAAAAATTCTGGCTCTACCACTGACATCAATATTGGCCCGTTATCAAAAATATGTTTATCTTTAAGTGCTCTTATTCGTATTTTATAACAAATTATCACGTACATATAATTTATCCGTACACAGGCGTGGGCATACGTGTCCGCTTTCATTGGCTTTTGATGTTCAAAGGGAAAAAAGGTCAAAACCTAGGGACTAAGGTTCCCTAAATATTAATTAGCAATATCATTTTGCTTAATCAAACCTTTAATTGAATCAAAGTTCAACACTTCACCAACCTCACCAGCCACTATTTTTAGTACTCAAAGTCTCTTTCTCGGTGGGTCAGAATGTCCACTTTCTTGTTAATTCATGCAGGATTTCGATCATTTTATTACTTTGTTAATCTGATTTGATTGCATTCTTATCGCTTGATAGTGTATTAGTGTCAAACCCTCACTGCTTCCTTATGCCATGCCTTTCAAAATTATTAACATTATTAAACTAATGATATTATTCGATGTGATTTGCAGAATAGTTAGAGCCCGTTTGGACATAAGAAAATTTTTACTTTAAAAAAAAAAAATCATTCAGCGTTTGGCCATAAAATTTACAATTTTACTTGAAGATGAATTTTGGAACGTTTTGAAAATTTGAAAACTCCAAAAAGTTGTTTTTCAAAATTTTCACTTAGATCATTCACAAAACTTCAAAAACAACCCAAAATTATATTCATGTCCAAACATATGCCAAATTCTAGCTAAGAGAGGATCTCCATTACTGACTTGGAGCAGAGGAAAACGAGTTTTCAGAAGAACTAAAGAAGAAGGAGTAACTTCCTTCTTATATAACTAACTAACTACTCAATTCTACCTAATTAACTTAATTAGGTACTAACTTTTACATTGTACACTTTAGCCCCTAGACTTCTTTACAACTTCATGTACTGCCATGGTTCAATACTCCCCCTCAAGCTGGAGGGTAGAAAAATATTCTTCACTCCAAGCTTGCTGAGCAAATGATAGTGTTGTGTTCGATTGAGCCCTTTTGTCAACAAGTCTACTAACTGATCCTTTGTATTTACATGCACTGTCTTGATAATTCCAGCCTTCACCTTCTCCCTAATGAAGTGACAGTCAATGTCTATATGCTTTGCCCGCTCGTGAAAAATAGGATTGGCTGCAATTTGGATAGCTGCATTGCTATCACAAAATAGAGTCACTGGCAGCTGCAACTTGACATTTAATTCACCAAATAAACCAATTAACCACACTGCCTCTGCTGCAGTTGAAGCCATGCTTCTAAATTCAGCTTCTGCTGAACTCCTTGCCACAATTTCTTGTTTCTTTGAAGACATGCTCCCCAGTCAGCATCACAGTATGCTTTCAAAGTACCATCTCCTGATGATGGCAACAATAATCTTGTCCTGGTGCACTCTTGATATATCTGACTACCTTCCTGGCTGCATCTAGATGAGACTGTTTTGGAGTGTGCATATATTGGCTTAACGTTTGCACCGCAAATGAGATGTTTGTCCTAGTCATTGTTAGATATAACAACCTGCCCACTAGTCTTTGGAATTCACCTACATCTTCTAATATAGGATCATGGACTGTATCCTTAGAGGATGAGAACAATTTGTCATATTCAGCAGAAGTCAGCTTTTGATTCACTTCTAGTGGTGTACTAGAAGGCTTAGACCCAGCCAATCCCAGTTCTGCAATTAGCTCTAGGGAATATTTGCGTTTACTCATGTAGATCCCCTTATTTGATCGAGCAAATTCAATCCCAAGGAAGAACTTCAATTCTCCAAGGTCCTTCATTCTAAAACATTGTTGCAGCTTAGCTCTTGTCTTGCTAATTACTTCAGCATTATCCCCAGTGACTATCAAGTCATCTACATATACCAACACTAAGACAAGATGATCATTTGTCTTCATGATGAAAAGGGAATGGTCATAATGACTTTGAGTGAATCCCATTTTCTGTAAAGCTTCAGACAACTTGATGTTCCATTGTTGAGATGCTTGTTTGAGTCCATATAGGGACTTGTGTAGCCTGCACACCAAAGACTCCCCTGCTTGGCTACACCCTTAGAGAAGCCAAGAGGAAAAAGCATATAGACCTTTTCAACTAAGTATCCTTGCAAGAATGCATTGTGTACATCCATCTGGAAAAGAGGCCATCCAGAAGCAGCTGCTAGTGCTACCACAGATCTCACTGTTACCATTTTAGCAACAGGTGAAAAAATTTCAGTATAGTCAAGTCCCTCCTTCTGTGTGTATCCCTTAGCTACAAGTCGAGCTTTATACCTTTCAACCTCACCAGAAGCCTTATACTTGATCTTGAATACACATTTGCACCCTATAGGTTGCTTTCCAGGAGGTAAGGGCACCAAAATCCAAGTCTGATTGTCTTCTAGAGCTTGGATCTCCTGTTGCATAGCATCAACCCACTTGGGATCCTTAGCAGCTTCATTAAATGAACATGGTTCTGTTTTATAGGAATAGGTAGCCAAACACTTGGAATGAGGCTGCAACTGGAGATAATTGACTGAGTTGGAGATAGGATAAGGAACTTTACTGGTGCTCACATAGTCCTGCATCCAGATTGGGGGTCTTGAAACTCTGGTTGTCCTGCGACGTTCAAGAGTGCCTTCGTGTTGGCTTGGTGATGAGAATGTGGAAGTTGAGGGATCAGCAACAAAAACAGGAGATGGTGCAACATCATCTACCACAGGTAATAGAGGAGGACCATCAATAGAATCATGCAGGATGTCTTCCTGTGAATGTGTAAGTGACTGGTCAATAGGGATCATGTCACCCACAGAATCATCAATAAGAGCTGTTTGTGGCATTGAATGGGCATTATTATCTATGATAGACACATGAGGATTTTTGTATGTGTGTAAGGAATCATATTGCCGGAGTCATCTGAAGGTTGCATGAAGGGAAAAATGTCCTCCTTGAAAACAACATCCCTGCTTACAAAGACAACACGATTAGTTAAATCAAACAATTTGTAACCTTTCTAAGTTAGAGAGTACCCTAAGAACACATCAGGAATAGCTCTGAATGAGAACCTATCCCTTTTCTTCAGGTTAGCAGCATAACACAGACATCCAAACACCTTAACATGATCCAGTGGAGGAATCTTGTTAAACACCAGTTCGAATGGGCATTTGCCACCAAGTATCCTTGAAAGCAGCCTATTAATCAAGTACACCGCTGCCATAATGCATTCTCCCCAAAACTTCAAAGGCAGGTTTGCTTGGAACCTTAAAGCTCTGGCAATGTCCAATATGTATCTGTGCTTCCTTTCCACCACCCCATTCTGTTGTGGTGTGTATGTACAGGTGCTTTGATGAGTGATACCCTCTGAATTCAGCAACTCCATAAGCTGGCTATTAAAAAATTCTCCTCTATTATTTGTTCTCAGAGCCTTAACAGTGGATGAAACTTTTGTTTTAAGCATAGCAATGAAAAATTTGATCACCACAACTGACCCATCTTTTGAATTCATAAGGCATACCCAGGTGAATCTACTGAAATCATCCACTAGAGTTAAAAATTATCGTTTACCATCATGAGTAGGCAACCTAAAAGGTCCCCATACATCTGCATGAACAAGTTCACCTAGTGTACAACTTTTGTTAACACTATCTGGAAAAGGTAAACGTGTGTGCTTAGCTAAAGGACATATAGGACAATGCTCATCACTATCAATGAGTTTTGTGTTTACAAACATGTGCATCCTTTTCTATGTCTCTAGAGGTACATGTCCTAGCCTCTTGTGCCATAAGGCAACACTTATTCTATTCATAGGCAGTGTAGAAGATATCATCCCAACTGGCAGGCCCTTTTCTTGTGTGTTATTCTTGATGGTCTGATCTAACACATATAATCCATGCTCCACTCTACCAATCCCCTTCACCTTGCCACTTCAAATGTCCTGGAATACACAGCAGGCAGGAAAGAAGGCAAGAAATAAGCCCAAGTCCTTAGTCAACTTAGAAATTGATAGCAGGTTATACCTAAACTTAGGTATAAACAATACATTCTTGATCATTATCCCATTCAATATGCTGGAAGTCCCTAAGTGTGCGATCATACTTGTCTCTCCAGTAGGTAATTGGACTTTGCTTGTACTACTCTTAGATAGTTCCACATAATCAGTATATAAATGCAAACTAGACACCATATGATTTGTGGCTCCTGAGTCTATGATCCATATATAATCCTTGATCAAACTTAGAAGTGATACTGGTATACATGTGATCTTATTTGGGGCTATTGTGTCAATTGAAGCACTAGTATTGGTCTGGTTCAGCATTTGCAAAATCTGCTGATATTGCTCCTCTGTGAAGAATTGTCCTTACGGTGTAGCCCTTGCATTTTTATCAACACACTTAGTCTTCTCTATCTCTACATGGTGAGCAACAGTTGAATTCTTTCCAAAGGTCCTCTTCTTTGGCTTGAAATCAGAAGGATATCCCACAAGCTTGTATCATACATCCTTAGTGTGCCCCTTAAGTTTACAATAATCACAGTACAACTGATTCCTCTGTCTGTAGCCTCCATTATATGCCTATCCTGTGCTGTGACCCACAGTATTACCTCCATAACCTGCATTTGAAGCCATTGGATTAGCTGTATAACCAGTGTTATATATGATTGCTTGAGCTCCTATTTTCAAATTATTTATACTAGCTGCCTTGGCTCGCTGACTTTCATCTTGCACAACCATCGTATATGCCTCATTGATATTTGGAGTTGGAATCATCAACATAATTTGCCCTTTAGCTTGAGCAAATGATTCATTTAAACCACTCAGAAACTGCACTAGGCATTGCTGCTGAATATGCTCCATAAACACCCTCGACTCAGGACATGGACATGAAGGAGTATGTGTCATAACATCATACTCGTCCCACAAATCTTTCAGCTTAGAATAATAGACAGAAACTGGTGCCAAACCTTGCTTAAGAGCAATGATTTCCTGATGCAAATTATAGATCCTAGAAATGTTCCTTTTATCAAACGTTTCCTTTACATCCTTCCACACATTGCATGCAGAAGATCCATAGACCACAGTACTGTATAGCTCTTTGGTAACTGCATTCATTATCCATGAAAGCACAAAGGCATTACACCTCTCCCACTGATCATGCAAATTTCGCTCAAAATTCTCCTTCTTACATGATCCATCGATGAATCCAATTTTGTTCTTCGTAAACAGCCCAATTCTCATAGATCTAGACCACAAAGTGTAGTTTTCAGTCCCTATCAACTTGAATTCAATCAGATGCTCTCCCGGCGTATCTGAAGGTCGTAAATACAGAGGGTGAGTGTGTCCTAGCACAATCTCAGCATTCGATCCTTCATCAACTGTCATTTTATGCTCTGAATTGAAAACTTAGCTTTGGACTATAACCTCGACAAATTGAGACAGACAAGATTCAAATCGGAATTACGAACTTAATAGAAGGAAGAGTTAAACAGCGGAAGTGAATCGAGTAGCTCTGATATCATGTCAAATTCTAGCTAAGAGAGCCATGCATGAAATCAGAAATGAGAGAGAGTAAGAAAAGAGAGGATCTCCATTACTGACTTGGAGCAGAGGAAAACGAGTTTTCAGAAGAATTAAAGAATGAGTAACTTCCTTCTTATCTAACTAACTAACTACTCAATTCTACCTAATTAACTTAATTAGGTACTAACTTTCACATTGTACACTATAGCCCCTAGACTTCTTTACAACTTCATGTACTACCCTGGTTCAATAACATAACCCTAATTTTCAAATACCATTTTCACTTGAAAAAAATTTATTTTTTTAGAATTTTACGAACTAGGAGCTCTACTAGGCTTGACCGAAGAAAATTGCTTGATTTATGTCGGCCGCCGCTTGCTAACGACGGAATACATCGTCAATTAACGGGTCTATATTACCAATAGACGTCCATTATTGAATTCACCGGACCAACTTTTATGTCCAAACGCCCACTTAGTCTCGCATTTACCTGGAATTTTTGTAATTTGGTTAACGTTTGTACCTTAACATAGTAAAAGTGCGAAAGTTTGGTTAAAAATAAATATTGCCCCAATAGAATGAGAAAGATATAAATGATTCATAATGATCCTTTTAACTTTGATGTGAAATTCTTTTTATCTAGATATTTTATCAACCATACTCTAGTTATTTTGGCAGAATACATAACTGAACCCTTAAATTTAGTTTTTTTTGTCACTTGAACACCTAAACATAGAGTTGTTCCTATCAGGCTCTTCAACTAAATCACATTTGTGCCAATTAGACATTTTGTAATGACATGATTGAGTGTGTGGGGGATCGAATGATGCGTGAACATGAGAAAAAGATTGTTGATTATTATTATATTATTATTATATCCCAATGTATTATTCCAATTAAAGTTAACTTTTACCCTACATTTTATTTCTCTTCTTCTTCCCATAAACCCATCATTTTTCCTCTTAATTTTTTTTAAAAAGAAAGTTTTGTGTACATGGATTTGACTATTCTCATTTGGCATGCTTGTTCTCTATACACGACACTTGTAAGCTACATCAACTTAGACGAAGAATAGAGAGAATAACGTGATATTTCAATTTGTTTTGGGGGTTAATTCTATAAGGTGGAATATTTTAAGGTTTTAGAGGCAATTGTAGTACACGCGTTTAATTTTTATAAAACTTTTTCTCAGATAGTCTACAAAGTGTTTAATTGGCACAAATGTGATTTAGTTGAAGGGTCTGATAGAAACAACTCTATGTTTAAGTGTTTAAGTGACAAAAAAAGACAAAATTTAAGGATCAAATTATGTATTCTGCCAGTTATTTTTTATTATTACTAATATAATGACAAGTGAAATAAAATTTTCCTTTTCTGTCCCACCAACATCGTTAAAAGAGATGAAGTGCTATAACATAGATTATTATGTCAATTCTCTTTTGTTTCATTTTAAAATGAAAAACTAATACTCCAAAAGAGAGAGAAGCTCTTTTGTTATGTCCCAGAAATTTACTAAGTAGGTGGAAAAAGAAAACAAAGTTCAAACTTCAAAGTCAAACCATTTGATTAGCAAATGGTTATATCTAGGAATGAACATTTCCTCACTTGATAAAAAGTTATTAAAAAAATAAAGAGACGTAAAAATAAAATAAAAATAAATCAAAATAAAAGAGCAACAACAACAACATATCCAGTAGAATCTCACACCGTGGGTCTGGGGAGGCTAGTGTATACGCAAACCTTACCTCTACCTTTGCGAGGATAGAGAGGTTGTTTCCAATAGTCCCTCAGCTCAGGAAAGCATAAGCATCACATTAAAAAAAATATAGACAAGAAGGGACAGTACCAAAAAGTCATATAAAAGTAGAATAAAAACAACAAGATAGTAAGGTAACAACGGGTTGTCATAAAAAAAACTACTATCCACAGAAAGCGAGACTGCGTGCCAATACTATTGTTATGGACACTCAAGACTTCCTACTCTACTACCCTAATCCTCGACCTCCATACCTTCCTATCAAGGGCTATGTCCTCGGTCAGCTGAAGTTGCGTCGTGCTTGCCCAATCACCTCTCCCCACCTCTTCTTTGGCCTACCTCAACCTCTTCGCATGCCCTCCAATGTCAACCTCTCCTCACCGGGGCGTCTGTGCTCCTCCTCTTCACATGACCAAACCACCTAAGTCGCACTTCCCGCATCTTGTCCTCAGTGGGGTTCACACCCACCTTGCCGTAGATAACCTCATTTCTGATCCTATCTAACCTGGTATGCCCGCACATCCATCTCAACTACGTTCATCTTTTGGACATGAGCAATCTTGACTGGCCAACATTCAGCCCCATATAACATCGTTGGCTTACCACCACTATAACTTAACTTTAAGTTTCGGTGACACCTTCCTTGTCACCCAAAACATTAGAAGCGAGTCTCTACTCATCCATCTTGCCACAATACGATGTGTGACATCTTCGTCGATCTCCCCATCTCCTGAATAATAGACTCAGGGTACTTAACTCCTTCTACTAGGGATGACCTGCAAGTCCAGCCTCACCTCCCCTTCCCCCCTTGAGTCTCGATACTGAACTTACACTCCAAGTACTCTATCTTGGTCCTTCTCAACTTGAAACCTTTAGATTCAAGGGTTTATCTCCATACCTCTAATTGCGCTTTCACATCGTCTCGCGTTTCATCAATCAATACAATATCATCTTCAAATAGCATGCACCACGTCACCTCCCCTTGGATGTTGCGCGTCAATACTCCATCACCTGAGCAAACAAAAAAGAGTTGAGTGCCGACCATTTATGCAACCTCATCATAACCAGATAATGATCTGAGTCCTCACTCACCGTCCTCACTCGGGTCTTTACTGCATTATACATATCCTTAATCAACCTAACGTAGGCAATAAGTACACCTCTAGCCCCTAAACATTTTCACAAAACCTTCCTCCGAACTTTATCGTACGCCTTGCTCAAAAAAAAAAAAGAAGAAAGAGCAAGAAAGGGAAAACAAAAGGACAAACACACCACGCCTCTCTTCTTCAAGCTCAAACATTCTTTGTGGTCCGCTTTATGGCTCGGCGCGAAAGGCCAAAGAGAGAAGCGGCTCCCTAATTAAACAAAAATCATTCCTATTACGAAATTAAAAGTTCTGATTAAGGTGAAAGGATATTTAGCTCACTATAATCCTAAGTAGTGCGCTTAGGCATGCTTTCTGTACTTCAATAATTTTATTTATTGTATTTCTTTTTTCCACTTGGTAGTTGGTACAACGTAGTTATCTTGAATACTTCAGCCCCTTTCGTTATATTCTTTTAATTCTAGCTTATCAAGTTTCAACTAACCTAATAGAACAACAATATGAGAGAAACTTGGTAGGAAAGAGAATATATATTTTTGCGTTTCTTCTTTTACCAATTTAGTACTTGGTGAACTGACAACCAAAACTAAACATTATGAACTGGCCTGGTAAATTAGTTAGAGTTTAAGTTTTATGCACCACTCGTGCAAGAAATTTTTATATATCCACTTATTTTTAATTATATATTGTAACTTGTTACCTATCTTATTTTTAATATTACAAATTAAATGTCATATTTAAGGAAGCTTGGGATGTATAACTTAAAGTCAATTAAGAAAGGGAAATATGCGTGCGTATGTCCACCGGAGACACCGGTTAACACCATATACAATTAAAATATTTATTTTGTATACCTACTTTATAAATTTATTTTATCTTGTATACCTATTATACTCCAAAATAAAATAATGTGTATTCTGAATTAGAATCTATTGTATGTTTGATTTGGATATTGTATCCCAATTTAGTATATTGTATTATGTTTGGTTTGAATATTGTATTGCAAATTACAATATTATGGTATGTTTGGTTTGTTTACAACATTCGAGGGTCTTAAGAGAGGTAGAAGTAGGTCTAAGAAGATTTAGGTAGAGATGATTAAGCATGACAGGGCGCAACTACAGTTGACCGAGGACATGACCCGTGATAGAAAGATATGGAAGTCGAAGATTAGGATAGTAGGTTAGGTAGTCTTTCATACTGGTAGTGTTAGCATGTAGTCTCGCATTTGGTTGGTAGTTGACTTATTTGAATACCTTTTTTTTATTCTTTTTTTTTTCTTAACATATCGATCATCCTACTATCTTGTTGTGTATGATGCTTTTACGTGATTTTTCGGTGTTGTCCCATCTTGTTTATTGTTATTATTGTGGTGCCTATGCTTACCTGAGCCGCGGGTCTATTCAAAATAACCTCTCTACCTCCACAAATGTAGGTGTAAGGTATTCGTACAAACTACCATCCCAAAACTCCGCTATGTAGGATAATATTTGGTATATTGTTGTTGTTGTCGTCGTATGTTTGGTTTAATATTGTATCTCAAATTAGAAAATTGTGGAATATTTGGTTTGAATATTATATTCTAAATTAAAAAACTATGGTATACTTGGTTTGGATACAATATTTCAAATTAAAATATTATGATATGTTTCAGAATATAAATTTAAATATATCATAAAAGTAAAATTTGCAAATGGGTATATTATGAAACTTGCCTGTTTAAATTCCTACCCACTGAAATTATTTTGAGAAATGACGGTTGAAGCGTACAACAAAAAGTCAATGATCTAATCTGCCTGCTTCAGCATAGAGGAAAAAAGAAGAGATAATGGAAAAGTGGAAGAGGACGGTGGCCACCCATTTTACCAACTTTTAGCATATGATTGTTTGTTGTTCTATCAAAAGTTTTTATTTTCCACCAACCACTGAACAATTCTTCAAAAGCAAATTACTCCCAAGTCTGAACTAACTTTCTTTCTTCTTCATTTAAATTATCCACTTATTTAATATTTTTTTTCTTTTTTGTCACCTCCTCTCCTAGCCGATCTTCTCCTACTTTTCTTATCGATTGTACTTAAATATTCAGTCAATCAAAATCTCGCATAGGACATTCGAACATAAGAATAACTAAATTTGTGAAAATAACAGTTAATACGGATGAAATTGCAACAATCTTCAATTACTGTAAAAACGTTATTACATTAACATAATACTACTAAATTCAAAATGACTCGATACTATTTTAACCTGCAAATATTATTTATTTAGTTAAGTTAGATATTTAAATGCACTTATAATTTTGGAAATAGGTATTTCACATGTTAATACTTCTTTGTAAACAATTTTTGTTGTGTATGTTTTATGACGCTTGATTGTCCCATAATGACTACATACTTCTCTTACGGCTTGTTGGGATGATTGTTACACATTGTTTCATAATGTATGGTATTGTATTGTGTTGTACTGTATCATTGATGAATATAATATTCGAATAGATTTGCAGAATTGCAGTTGTTTCATGATTCACGAACCGGCAACATGATAAATAAACTTACAATGTTATACAAAAAAAATTATAATACGGGGATAAATTATTGTATAAAAAGGTAAGGTAAATGATAAAATAAATTCTTTAATAATAAAAAAGGGTGAGATGAGAGAAAGAGACAAAATAATGACGCGACCACACCATATCGGTCGTTACATAAAGTGGCACATTTCGTCGGTTATAATTGAAGAAAAAGTTAAGCAAGTGTATTATGCTCCATATCCATTGCGAAGTGATAAAGCTGATTGATTGGTTGTAATCATAACTAAGCTTGTTGGTAGGGTGAAAGTTGAGAATGTGCTAGATGTTGCTTACCAAAACGATACGTCAAGTGTTAACCAAATGGTGGATGATTAGTTAGAAAATGACTTGGAGCATACTCAATGCATATTAGAAGAAGATGATATGAAGGAAATAATAATCATAGAAAATGAGGACGAAGAATCAACTGATAAAAATGAAATAAGTGAAGAGGAAGAATTTCCGTACAAGAAGGATACTTTGAAGACGACTAGCATGTTAGTTTTTTCAAGCGCTCTCAACTTATATAGATTTATATTCCCAATTTTAACATTTTCTTTAATTTATACAGATGATCGATAGGGGCCGAGGTAGGTCTAGGAAGGATAAGAGGCCTATTGACCATGAGGATAGTGTTACACCCTCGCTTACTTCCACTCCACACTTGCATCCCTCCGCTACTGATGGCCGCCATCAATCTTCTAGGCACATGTCTTTTTCACCACATTCATCTACTCATCAGACTACCTACCATTCGCCTTCCCAACAGTATTCTTACCATTCTCCACCAATACTCCGCTTCCTCCCCATGATCCTGCATATAGTTACATGGGTCCATCGAGTCAGCACTCACAGGGCAATGTGGTGATATGCCCGTCATCTGCTCCATTTGCTTCACCACCAGTTGGATCGCATCCATCTAGATTTCAGTGGTATGGATCGCAGTAGGGGTCTAGATCTCACATCATCAGTGACCCTGTCTTACTCTCCACCGAGTTCGTCTCCTAGCATTTCTAGACTTCACCTTCGGGATAGTAGCACTGAGCTAGATACCTCCCCTTCTACGCACACTTCAGATTCTTCAGAGGAAGATGATCCAAAGGAAACGCAGTATGATTGTTATCACAGGATGATCATCAGGCATGAGGGAAACGGGTAAGATTTATTTGTTATTTCTTTGTTTTTGCTGAATTATACTAGCTAGTCTTGTTTATTTAATGTAATTGTTATGTTGCAGGTTCATACCTAGTCATCAGACTATAAAGATAATCATTGAAGCTCTTGGTCAGTTGTATGATGCGAGCTCGTGGAGAAAATTTTCAACCAATTTAAGGTTTTAATACAATTCCTATCTATTTAAGCATTATACTAACAATAATTTCATCTAACATTACACACTTCATTTGCAGACTAAGTGTGCCTGGGAGTACCGACGTAACAGTGACATTCTTGCAAATTTTGAGTTCAAATATCGTAAGAGACTATCTAATTGCTTATGTTCTGCTAGGAAGAAGAGCATGAAGCTTTCATGGGTTCTACCACACATATGGGAGGATCTGCTGAGGCAGTGGACTACTGAGAAATTCGAGAAGATGAGTGAACTGGGAAAGAAGGCTCGAGCATCCGAGAAGGGTAGCTCCTTCCACTGTGTGGGTGCAAGAAGCATGGGGACTAAAAGTAGACTATTGGTAATTTCTTAAATATTTAATTTTATTTTTATCGAAATATATTTATATAATTTAATTTAGTTAACATGTTTTATTATATTCGTAGTTAAATAAATATGGGAGGAAGATGACTCATGATGAGTTCTTCATGGAGACTCATATCCGGAAGAAGAAGGCACCGACAGATCCAACCAGATGGGTCGAGGACCGGGCAGAGACTACATATGTAAGTTTTATAACTACTATAACTTGAAATTAGTGTTTTTTATATTATATATTTAATAATTTTCTATCTTCTAAATAAAGGGTCGCTACAAAACTAATGTGGAGGAGTACACTCAAAGTTTGCCGTTGAATGAGCAAGGCAAGCGACCACCTCTTTCTGACGAAGAAGCGCAGAAGATGGTTGGATGATGTCGGTGGTCCTAAAAAGGGCATAGCATACGACCTTCTAGAGAGGTCATTCCGGCGCTACAGGGCTGGATTGCAAGTTATAGGGACTTCCGCCCAGGGCAAGGAAATTAATAGGTCGACTCTCTTGTCTATGCAGAAGAAGATCAGAAAGTTGACAGTAGAGCTTGAAGAGACAAAGGCTAGAGAACAAAATAGAGATAAACAATTTAATACCCTTAAAGTTCAGCTAGAAAAGATGGACCAACAATTTAATGTCCTTCAAGGTCAGCTGGCCAATCTTCTTGCTGGTGGTGCTTTCCTCATTACCTGGTCTCGCGAGCCTTCCTCGGATGTGTCTCCTTCTCGTCGTGATCCTTCGAACCATGCCGACGATTAAGGTTCTTGTAGTGGAGATGGAGATGATGTACTACAAAACACTCATTGAATGATGTTTGATTTTTTAACTTTTGAAACGTTTTGTTGTTGAGTATGATGTTTTGTTAATATAGTTTAGTGGAGATGGAGATGATGTTTTGTTAATAATATAGTTTTGATAGTTGTTATTATTGTTGTTGTTATTCGTTGAATGGAAGCAATATAAGGTTGCCATTACATTGCTGGCAGGTGGTGCAACTATAAAACAGTTGTATTCTGCCAAAAGAATACCCAGAAAACTGACCGCCTATCGACCGACGTCAGTCGAAAATGTTTATTTGATTCCCTAGAAATTTAAATTTAGATCGACTTTGGTCGGAATTTTTTATTTTAAATATTAAATATTTTAATAGTTCCGACCGACTTCGATCGGAATTTTTGATTTTAAATTTTAAATATTTTAATAATTCCGACCGAAATCGATCGGAGTTGAGAAATTTTTTTAAAAAAATTAATAATTAAAATTTCAACCGTAGTCGGTCGTTAATTTATAAAAAATTAATTTTTTTTTAAAAATATCGATCGAATTCGATCGATAAAATTATTTTGTGTCAGATAACTTGGCCAAAGTGCGTTGACAATTATCGACCGACTTTGATCGAAAATATCGACCGACTGTGATCGCTTCCCAATTGCGATCATTCGTTTTTCGACAAATTAAAAATGATCGAAAATTGGTCGATTTTTCTGGACGTTTATTGACCTTTTTTAGTAGTGTGAGTCCCGACAACAATGATTTTGCTTTGAAACTTTTGGAGTTTCTGTTTTTGGTTACTTAAGTAAACCGAATGATTCTCAGCATGAAATATTTGGAGTCTCTGGAAATTGATTTATTTTATTCAAAGAAAAGAAACATTATTGAATAATAACAGGTGTGGTAAAATCGAATAGGTATATTTCGTCTTCGTGCGAGTTACTATTATTTAAAAAGAAATATATTTAATTGAAAAATAAACCCAACAATATTGATCTCGAATAAATTATATTGACTGGACACAAGAGGCCATAATTGTTTGGCATCTAAACCCGCCGCATCAAAATATCAATTGAACAAAAATCGTTATAAAAAATTGGTGAACAATAAAAAAAAATCAAGTTTTAAGCATATGCATTTTGAATTGTCTGGAAATCTGTTGACGCAAGTACTGTTAACCTACAATTAACCCTGAAATCTAGTTAGAATGTAAATTAAAAATGCTAACGTGAAAATACTTTGGATTGATACAATAGCAATATTTTAAATAAGTCTCTTTTGTCATTTATATCACTTCATTCTCAAACTTTAATACCACGGTCCACGAACATCCCCCAACGTTCAACAATTATGCCGCTCTTAACGACATTGATTTTAATTTCTTATAAATTTTGACCAAAAAGTGTATTCCTATCATTACATAAGATTAGTTTTTTAATTTAATATCCAACGAAAGAATTAGCTAAAATATTATTTACTAAAACGTGGCACAAAAGTGTGTGTATATATATATATATACTCTTTAATATTACAACCTATCAAGAATCTTAATGCATCAAAAAGCTATATTGCTATGTCGTTTTACGATCAAAGCCTAAACTTTGTAATCAGAGTATGTATCAATTTGCATTAAAGAAGTTGGTGTATAATTAGTGAGGTGATATATAATAGCTTAACTAATTCTAACTTACTTTTCATGCGTAACTATTACTCCTTTTATTTTTTTCTCCCCAATCGGTGCCTTCTTCGTCATGGACAAAATTGTAAAGGTACTATATAATAAATAATAAATAATAATTATATTGTCACCTCCTATTTTCTCTATGTTGAACTTACAATCAATTATTAATAATAACTCTAATTTTACACTATTTGGAGCTACATTACTCATAATATGATTTGTACGACACTGAAACTGAAAGCTGGAAAAGTTCAGATGAATTCGAACACAGTTTTTATGTATGTCAAGCCTAAACCAATTTGAATAGAATTTCTAGACACGCTCTTTCTCTTAAACTAAAACAAATCAGAAACCAAAAGGAAAATAACAATATTACTTTTTTTGATAATTAATTTCCTTTTGTATTAATTACCAAAGATCAAGCTTTTACAATTTCCTAGTCCGGCATAACACTCTGCTGACTATCTCAAACTGTGAACATACTGCTAAGCTACAGAGAAATTAACTAAATTACTAGGAACTACTCTAACATTACGAATGTAAGCTATTTCTCTTGCTAACACTTCACTGTTACGATATCTTTGCTCAAAAATACGTGTGTTCCTTTCAATCCATAATGCTTATGAAGTTTTCAGCATACACCATTCTGAAGATGCTGGCCTTGTTTGACTTCCCTTGGCCTTTCTTGATGATCCATTAAAGATGTTGATCCCAGGTGTGACTGGTCATGTGATCCTCTTGGATCCATCTCATTACTTTCTTTCACAAAAATGTTGCATACGAGCATAGCATAAACAAGTGGTCTCTTGTTTCCATATGGTCTTGGCACAGAATACACTGCTAATTGATATTCAATCCCCAGCTAGCTAACATGTCCTTGGTAGGCAATCTTCCTTGTAGCATTAACCATAAGTTGAAGACAACCATTGGTCGAGCATAGTTCTGGAATAGTAGACACTTCCAGCTTATTTTTGGTAAGTCACCCAATAGATGTACGTATAGCTTCCTAATGCTGCCAATGTGATCATTTGAATTCTGAGCTTGCTGCAAAATAACTCTTGAACCAATTATTCTTCTTACCATCCAACTGGCCTGATGTGGGATTAGCGTTGTCACGATCCAAATCTTTACTCATGTCGTGATGGCACCCAACACCGTGGTCAGGCAAGCCAACATTTAATTTACTAGTGAATTTTCCCTTAGTTGCAAAACATTTCCAACACTTGCCAATTTTCAAGTTTAAGACATTAAGTAAAAGCGGATGAAGTTTGACTAACTTAAGCAGAAATAGCCATACGAGATCATAAACCAATATTTACAGCCCAAAAATAAATTGTCTACCGTGTGTGCCAGGAACTAGTGTCACAAGTCTACATGCATACTAGTAGAGTACAACAAAAGATGAATAAATTGTCCTACTGTCTGAAAGAACTAGACAGGAATAAGCAAAAGAAGACTCCGTAGTGCTGCTGAAGATCGCCAAGAGAAGCAGCTCACTGTGAAGTCAAGTCCAGGTATATCTTAGGATCTAGCTCCGGCCTGATACCCAGATGCACCCGCCTCAGAACCTGTACAATTAAGTACAGAAGCGTAGCATGAGTACATAAACAGATGTACCCAGTGAGTATCCAGTCTAATCTCAAAGAAGTAGTGACGAGAGGTCGACTTGACACTTACTAGGGTCCAAACAATATAATTAAGCAGGACATAAGGTAACAAGTATGCGAGGATAATAAGGCAATAAATATCAAAATGTAACCGCAATTCAATTTAAGTGGCGAAACAATAATAAGCAAGTTCTCAATTCATTTCCCCCCAGATTTCTATCAATTCAATAGTCATAAATACGTCAAGCAAATTAGCATACGCATAACGGAATAAGGACAACCGGCCTGAGCCATCATAATAACAATATATGTGCACTGCCAAAGGGTCGAATGTCGCGAACCATAGATGCATCTACCAACCTGTCGTGATGTACGGCCCGCTCCCATGAGAGTGGGGAAAAATGACACGTCACTAAATTGTATGCCCACCAAATGTGTCGTTAGTCGCGGGGTAATTTCTTTATTAGAATTAACGTCGTATTTTTTTTTTTGAATGGATATATGGACGAAGGGTATTTATAAATCATTTAGCAAACTATAAGGGTAATTTTGGCCATTTTCCGTTTTGTTAATTATTGCTCATTTTTTTATCTACAAATTTGAATTTCTTAGCCGCACATTCAAAATATATTAGTTTTGATTTTAAAAAAATATATTGTACGAAAGTTATGATGAAATATCTTAGTATCAAATTTCATAAAATGCGTACCGAAATATAAATTTTCAATTACAATAAGTATTAAAGCCACTTGTTATTGAATATATATATGAAGTTCAATAATCCTAAAAAAAAGAATAGTATATGTTATCTTAACCAACTCATTAATAAAGTTTTGATACAATCTAAGGACAAAATTGAACTGAATATTTTGAGAGACGTTAAAAGATTTAAGATCACTTCAGAAATGCAACAAACACTTATGGAGAAGGTATTCAAAATGTATGAATACACCATGTAGATATAGATATAGATATGGATATGCATATAGATACAAATATAAATAAATGTAGATATGAATATAAATATGGATATAGATATAGATATAAATATAAATAGTACTATATGTTATCTTAACCAACTCATTAATAAAGTTTACGGTAAAGGGTCAAATATACCTCTGTACTATTGAATATAGTATATAAAAAGGCTCTGTTATACTATTGGTTCTTTTAAGTCCCCACCGTTACTGTTTTTAATATTTTTACCCTTTCTTTAAGACCCAAGTTAAATACCCATCACACCATTAAGATCCGACCCACCCGTTACAATAACCCATAACCTAATTAAATAAAAAAAATCACTTAAATGAAAACCCTTGTTTGTATCAGTTCTATTTCATTATCTATTTTTTCTCTACACTGCAATTGTCTCCTTCATATTTTCTTGTTTCCTCCATAGTTGAACTTCAATTTCGCCTGTATTTGTTCGATTTTCTTTCTTTCCCTTATCAATTAAGGGCGGATAAGTGGGTGCTTATGTCTGAATGCAGTTGTTCTTCGAAAAGGAGGTGCTTTTGTGGTGATATTGCCAACCACTTCACTTCAACCACTGTTTATAATCCTGGTAGGAGATTCTATAAGTGCGCGAAACCTGAAGTAAGTGATATATATCTACAGATTTATATAATTTCGACATTTTTAACAAAATTTCATTTTAGTTAGTTTTCTCATTATATGTTGTTTGGATTTTATTTGTAAGAATGAATCATATGGTTTTTGGGAGTGGCAAGATGAAGTATTACCGGACAGAGTTTTGGTCATAATTAACAATTTCAAGTCAAAGTTGGAAGTTGCTCAAGTTCAGGTTAATACTCTGAATAAGGCATTGGATGCCTGCAAGATTGAAAAGGACAGGCTGATGCAAAAAGTGGATGCATTAGAGGCATAATTTTTTGTTGAAGCGAACAAAGCAAGAGAGTTGGAAGAAAAATTGTTGAAGTTGAAGATGTTCATTATAATTTCATGCGCGCTATTTGTTGGATTTGTTACTGCTTTCATGATGAAATGAAGCTATGGATATGTAGTATTGTGTTGGTGTACATTATGTAGTATTTTGTAATGAAGTTTTTGATTTCATTACTTTATTTTGTATTTCGGATGAAGTTTAGGGCAATGAAGTTTTTGATTTCATAACTTTATTTTGTATTTTGGATGAAGTTTAGGGTAATGAAGTTTTTGATTTCATAACTTTATTTTGTATTTCGGATGAAGTTAATTGCAATGAAGTTTTTGATTTCATAACTTTATATTGTATTTCGGATGAAGTTAATTGCAATGACGTTGTATATGTACATCAAAGCAAATGATCAAATAAGCTTGCTTACCATTGATGAAGAACAACAAGGTTGCTGATATTATTGTGACCAAATTGTTGCCAATTTGGGGGGATTAATTCCCAGAACCCAAAATAGATGACCAACTTAACTCACATCCACTCCTATTCAATAGTTTCAATGATGGTGGTGGTAAACTGCATAGCTTTATGCTGCCATGGTAGTTCAACTCTGTCTGTTTCACTGTCCTATCATTAATTGGGAGCGATGAGCCACATGAATTGTATCCTTATTTTTGATTTGTTGCTGAGTTTTAGGTTTGATATTTCAAATACCCTTTATCTGTTTTTTGTTCCTAGGGGACGACTAATTGCTCCAAAATGAAATGCAAGATGACCTAATAGAGTCAAAGTTGTGTTATTAGATACCCGACATCAAGCTGTCTTAAGAGAATATACCAACTGTAGTAATGTGCAGTAACTATACCAAGTTGTTTCCTACAACAGTTTTTATACCAACAGAAGTAACTACACCAAGAGCATTAACTATACTAATAACAGTATCTGTATAAAAACAGCCATCTTCACAAAATCTGGACAAAGACCACTCTCCTTGTCTTTTAATTGCTTCATTCTTCTCCCTGTCCCTTTTAACCTTTGGCCTGCCAGCTATCTTCACAAAATCTGGTGGTTCCATTGCTTGTGAAGGTTCAATTTTTCAAAAAAATTCACTAGAAGCAGGTTGTAACTTGTGTTTATAAGTCAACAAGTATGCCTCCTTGATAAACCACCAATTCATTCTTGTTAGTGGGTCTATATTCTTATGGAACATAGCTGCAATAGCATGAGGGTATGGGATTCCAGTAAGGCCCCATGCCCTGCAACTACACAACCCCAAATCCAACCTAACACAATGTTTATCACCTGCCTCAGTCACTTCATACCCATTGTCACCATTGGCATTTACTTTATAACATTGGCCAATCTGTACATACTCACTATACAATTGCATGCTTTTAGGACTGAATTCAGTAGCCCGTGTCTTCACTTCATCTTCATGAATCCTTATCATGTTCATGACCTTGAATCTTATATCCTCCAGCATCTTAATTATTGGCTTAAATGTAGCATCCAGAATCCATTTGTTAAAGGATTCAGTAAGGTTGTTATCAACTGACTGATTCTTGCATACAGTATCCAGGTAAGCTCTGCACCAACTTTGAGGTGGATACTTCAACAGACCCTCAGCAGCTTCCTTCTTCAATTCTCCTAATTTCTTGATTTGATCTTTGAATTCCTCTTCATATGTGGACCATGGACACCACCAAAGCAGCTTCTTGTGCTCTTCAGTGTTAAATGATTTGCACCAGTTAGCCTCAATATGCCTGACACAGAATCTGTGGTGTGCTTCTGGAAGGACAGTTCTGACAGCTTCAGTTAATCCCTATATATTTTCAACCAAATAAAACAGTTAAGTATCTAATTGTTTCGGTGCATAAAACTGACTAATTTTTCAACAGGAAAAAACAGTTTCAACAAAAAAAAAACAGGAACTTAAATGACAAATATGCCTCCATAAAACTAACTGTTTTGCAACAAAAAAAACAGTTTCTGTGCATAACAAAGAACTGAATTTCAATAGGAAAGTTACCTCTATAAAACTAACTATTTTGAAAAAAAAAAAAAAAAAACAGGAACTTAGCATAAGAAACTGTTGAATTTCAACAGGAAAGTTACATTTTGTAGTGACAGCTTTAGTTAAAAACAGTTTCAACCAAAAAAAATAGGAACATAAATGACAAATATGCCTCCATAAAACTAACTGTTTCTATGCATAAGAAACTGTTGAATTTCAACAGGAAAGTTACCTCCATAAATAGTGTGTGTAGAACTGACTTATTTTCAACCAAAAAAATAGAAAGTGTGCATAAATATGATTGATTTAAAAAAAAAAGTATTAAATGAATAAAACACCAAAAAAAATAGGAAAGTTACCTTTTGCATGTCTGACATGAAAGTGATCCCTTCACCTTCTTTGAGGTTCAAGGAATTCTTCAGTAATTCCATAAACCAAATTCAAGTTGCCTTTGTTTCTTTGTCAACAACTGCCCATGCCAAATGGTAGAAGTGATTGCTACTATCCTGACCATTGACCAACAGCAACTAGCAAAATCCCCTTGGCCTTCCCCTTCAAGAATGTACCATCAACATCAATATATGGTCTAAGCCCCAAACTAAAACCCATTTCCATTGCTTGAAAGCAAATGTACATCCTAAGAAATCTTCTTTTCCCTTCAGCAAGTGCATTTTTTGAAAGATTGATAACAATGTCACTTCCAGGATTACTTTCCCTTAATGCAATAGCATAAGCCTCAAACTTATTGTATTCATCAGTAAAACTGCCCTCTAGAGTCTCTAATACCATCCTCTTTGCCTTCTTGCACTTCCCATGACTAACATTTAACTCAAATATCCTTTTCAAGTCAGCCCCCATCTCCCTTACCATATATTTTGGATCATCTTGTAACTTCCTCTTGAAGTATTGAGCTGTTGTGTGATAGTCAACTGTAGAATTATCAAATAAAGTGCCACAACTATGGTTTGGATTTAGGGTCTTAATTTTAACCCAACATCCCCTTCCTTGGATATAAAACAAACAAAAGGACAATCTTTAGTGTTTGTGCAAGTATACTTAACCTTAATCTTGTCACTCTTCTCCAAGTTCAGTTCTTTCTTATTGGCCAAAGAATACAACTTAAGACACTTTCTAGCTTCTGCAGTATCCTTAAAGGTCATACCCTTATACAACTCCTTGTACTCACTAAGTTCATCAATTATGTCCCTCTTTTTTTTTTTTGTGATTTTAAAAGTTTCAGCTCTTCAGAATCATACCCATCAGAATCAGAATTAGAGTCAGACCCTATATCACTCAAGTTACAATTGGTGCCAACCTCATTCACACTTTGGTCTACAATAGTGGATATATTATGCAATGGAGGATCACATTCATCAACAACAAATAGGTTGATTACTCTATATTCATTACAAATTAGCTTCAACAAATGTGTAATACCATCATCCCCTACAATATCATAAAGTGTACCACAAGGGCCTTCAACTATTAGTTGTTGAACCCCTACATACCCTAAATTTTCTATGAACTCATTCACTAAATCAACAAAAGATAGAAGGTCTGGGTCATACCCTTTCTTAATGTGCTGCACTTTCTTTGGGTACTGCACTTGTGGGTTGCCAATCCAGTCACCACCATAATTAAATATTAAGTCAATTAATACCATCTCTGACTTCTGCAAACATGCAACAAACAAAAGACAGAAAAAAATAAGAATAAACAGTAAACTAACCAACAAAAGAGGCAGTAAAAAAATAGGAATAAACACGTGAGGTCCCCTCTCCCCAACAATAAAGAAACAGAGAATCTGCATTTAAAGTGGCACTATGAGGGCCCTCCCTTAGTAATAATTCACAACACAACAAATAACCCAAAAAGAAGCCGATATACAAATGAGAGATTGGACCCATTTCTTTACTACCAAACAAAAAATAACCAATTTCTTTATACCACTGTCTAGATAACAACAGAAAGTGTAAACAATACAAAAATAAGAAACCCTAAACCACCTTTAAAAAATTATTCGAAACCCTAGAACACAAACCCTATACTAGCTATAACATTCAACAAAATAGCATAACAAATCGGCTAAAAACAAAAAAATGAACAATTTCATGAAGAAAGAGGGTACCTTTGAACTCGTCCAGCCCTAAATCACAGACCTTCTATCGCCAAATTTCAGTGAATACCTCAGACTTAGAGAAGATAGACAAAACTAGGGCTTAGTAAAAGAGAGACAAAATGGGGATGGTGGGATATTAGTTTTCATTTCAGTGGGGGTTTTTGTTCATTTAATTGGGGTATGGGTTATTGAAAAGGGTGGGTCGGGTCTTAATGGTGGGATGGGTATTGAAATTGGATCTGAAAGTTGCATATAAATTAAACACGTGTCCCCTCCGTTAAAGAAAGGGTAAAAATATTAAAAACATAACGGTGGAGACTTAAAAGAACCAATAGTATAACGAAGCCGTTTTATATACTATATTCAATAGTATAGAAATATATCTGACCCTTTACCGTAAAGTTTAAACAAAATCGAACGAAACATTTTGAGAGTTATGTTAAAAGATGTAAAATCACTTCGAAATGCAACAATCACTTATGGAGAAGGTATATACAAAATTTATTATCACACTATGTAATATGTAGATATGAATATGGATATGAATTTGAATATTGATATAGATCTAAATGTAAATAGATACATATAGATATGCAACGTGAAAATAACTACTAAAACAATCATGCGTCATAATTTACCCATCGGACCCTTTAATTGACTTTTGATGACGTTTCCATGACGCCATCAGACGTGATAGCGATTCAGTGGTTGAGAGTCCAGACCAACAACTTCCATTGGTCCCACATGTGGGGTCCATTTAAATATTAGAATCATACCAAGAAGGAATCTCACCAACTTTTTGCCTAGTTGGTGGGCTGCCTCTGTTCATGCAAGCCTTACTTGGTGTAGTCTAATTCAGACACCTAGCATCCATTTTCCTTATAGAGACTATATATTTCCATTCCCTTCCTTCAAAAATCAAAAACCAAAGGAAAAGAAATTAAGAGAAAGCAAATAAAACAAAGGAGAAAAGCTAAAGAAAAAATTGAACATGGCTGAGAACGGTGCAGCACAAGAAAATCAGGTCACCAAACACCAAGAGGTTGGCCACAAGAGTCTTTTGCAAAGTGATGCTCTTTACCAGGTATAACAATTTCCTAAAAAATAAAATTTTCTCAGTACATGTAGAGATAGATTCAATATATTTAGATGATGTTTTGCCATCCTCTACTTAATTATTCACTGCATAATCCGAATGCGGATGAACTTTTGAATAATAATTTCAACTTGTATTTTCGAAAAGAAAAATATATAGATATATATAAAAAATTCTAATTAAACACACCAATTTCTCTTTTTTTTTTTTGGTCAGGAACAAATGTTTATTCTGAACCGTAACTATAAAAATAAAATGAGGTTACTCTTAAGAATATTAAAAATTGAACATATCATGTATTTTGAATCTGGCTATGACAAAGTAATAATTTTTCGTGGCTGATGATCATTGGTTGCTACATGTTACAGTACATACTCGAGACCAGCGTATACCCAAGAGAGCCAGAACCCATGAAAGAGCTCAGAGAATTGACTGCTAAGCATCCATGGTGAGTTTACATATATATATATATTCACGTCACAGTTACTGCATCCGTGTCAAAAAGCATTCACCATTGATATTTTCGAACAGTCCGAGAAACATAATATATAATATATTATGGTATTGTTTTGTTAGTGAAGAATATGCATATTTGTTGGAAACAGGAACCTAATGACAACATCGGCGGATGAAGGACAATTCTTGAGCATGCTATTGAAATTGATCAATGCTAAAAACACCATGGAAATTGGTGTTTACACTGGCTACTCCCTTCTTGCTACTGCTCTTGCTCTTCCTGATGATGGAAAGGTAAATTTTTTATGAGTAATGATCAATTAAAGTATTCAAATACTGCATCCTCTTGAAAAGATTTGCCCACAATAATATAAAATAAAACAGAAACTTAGAAGAAAAATAAGGAGGAGAAAAGTCTACGAGGACAATTGGACATTTTGACTTTAGGCTCAACCTCATTCAACTTTTGAAAATTTTCAGATCTACTTCAGTGTGATCTTTATAATAAGGGAAGGATTTTACTCAAATTGAAGTTGCATTTAACTCAAACTACTGAATGTCTAATTGAACATCAGTAATTAATTAGGGGTAACTTAAGTTTGGGCTAGAGATATTATATAATTCGAGTTACAGTAACATTTTATTTTAATTACTTAGATAATATAGTCGCCTCAACGGCCACGTACCAAAAACAAGTCATTATAAGGCGTGCACGCCACTTTTGCCTATTATGGGTCATTAGTCATTAGTCATTAGTCATTACCAAACATATCAACAAAACCATTTCAAATATATTATTCGGAATATTAAATGGGCAAATTCGGATTTGAGAAGAAAAGAAAAACTAGAGACAATTAATTGCTATTTTTGTTTGATTCTGCAGATATTGGCAATGGATATTAACAAGGAAAATTACGAACTCGGGTTGCCCGTAATCCAAAAGGCTGGCGTGGCTCATAAAATTGATTTTAGAGAAGGTCCTGCTTTGCCTGTTCTTGATTTAATGGTTGAAGATGTAAGTTTCACGCATCCTCTCTTATGTTCAATGCCAATTATGTTCGGTCGTACTTTTCTATAATAACATCCATGTATAATACTTCTCCGCTTTATATTAAATGAGGTACTTTCCTTTTTAGTCTGTTCCAAAATAAATGACACATTTCTAAATTTAGAAATAATTCAACTTTAAACTCCTCATTTTACTCATTTTACCCTTAATGAGAAGTTTTTATAACCACACAAAAGTTATGGCCCCACAAAGCTTTACCCCTTAAGCTTTTAAGACCACAAATTTCAAAAGTCTTCCTTTTTTTCTTAAACTTCGTGCCGAGTCAAACTACCTCATTTAATATGAAACGGAGGGAGTAGTAATTCATTTTGACTTTTTCTCGAAATCAACAACAACAATAACAACAACCCACTAAAATCCCCCAAGTGAGGTCTAGGGAGGGTAGAGTGTACGCAGACCTTACCCCTACTCCAGAGAGGTAGAGAAACTATTTCTGAATGACAATCGGCTCAAGAAGAAAAAAATAAACAATAGACAATAGATCAGTAACAGCAATAGAAGTCAGAAAAATAGTATCAACATAGTAAGAAACAGAAAAAAAGATGTAAAAGCAATAACAATAAGCAATAATAATACCATAAAAAATAGTGAGAAACTACATAAACCACTAACAACCCACCTCGAAACATTTTCAGGTCAGCCCCATCTTCGGAACAACATAGAAAAATGCTTGACTCCCTCCTTCCTATCCAGAGTCATGTCCTCGGACATATGAAGTTGTGTCATGTCCTGTCTGATCACCTCACCCCTATACTTCTTAGACCGCCATCTACCTCTCCTTGTACTTGTCAATGCTAACTCTCGGAATCAATTATTATATTATGTTAATGTTTGTCCTCTATAACAGTATTTCCTATAACAATCGAAAAATATCTGAACAACGAAAGTGTTATAAAGAAATTTGATTGTGTTTGCGAGTACGACGAAACTCAATATTTCGGAATCAATTTTTTTGGATCCGCTACTGCTGCATACATAAAACTCAATGACCCTTTTATGTTTAATTTTCGATAATGATTCATTTTGAATTGTCTTTTTAATATCAGAAAAATAATCATGGCACGTATGATTTCATTTTCGTGGATGCTGACAAGGACAATTACATCAACTACCACAAGAGGATAATAGAATTAGTGAAAGTTGGTGGTGTGATTGGCTACGACAACACCCTATGGAATGGTTCTGTGGTGGCTCCACCTGATGCTCCATTGAGGAAATACGTAAGGTACTATAGGGATTTCGTATTGGAACTTAACAAAGCTTTGGCAGCTGATCCAAGAATTGAGATTTGCATGCTCCCCGTTGGTGATGGAATTACCCTGTGCCGCCGCATCAGCTGATTTATTCTGTTTATCCAAATTTGTGAATTAGTAATATTTTGTATCTCATGATTATCGCTATTATTATTTCTGTATTTCAAATATTGTACTTCTGAAATTGTAACAAATACTTGAGATTTATCTTATTTCGCTTGAGTAAAGTTTATTTAAATGATATTTTCTCCTCCGTAAATGTATTTGATTACTTTGAAGTTGAGAGACACCTAAAGTTGAGAGATTAGAGAGAAGTTGAAGTATCTAATAGGTACAATACAAGTTTTTGAGGTAGCAACGTGAACATAATTAAAACCTTTAGGGAGCTGCCCTTTAATTTTAATCCCATGGTAGATAATACATTATTTAACGCCCACAGAAAATTAAAGTCGAAATAGCTAGCTGTTTTTGTACCATTTTGCAATATAGGAGGAGCAAAGCTTAGACTATGAAATAGGCAAGTAGTTTTCTGGCTGTTGCAGGTTATGAATTACTAATTTAAAAGCATTTTCTGAATTATTTCTACGGGTTTTCTTGAAAGAAGAATTAACCCAAACAATCGTCCATCCTACCACTTAAATTAAAAAGAGCAGGTGAATGTATAATACATGCAAAATTTATGTATTACATGTGTATAATTGTGTATAATCAATGTATAATCTATGTACATTGCTAAAAAAGTAAACAATTATTATGACCGGCCATTTGCGTAAAGGTCCCTTCTTGAAAGAAGAATTAACCCAAACAACCGTCCACCCTACCACTTAAACTAAAAATAGTCGGTGAATGTATAATATATGCATAATTTATGTATTACATGTGTATAATTGTGTATAATCAATATATAATCTATGTACATTGCTAAAAAAGTAAACAATTATTATGACCGGCCATTTGCGTAAAAGTCCCTTCTTGAAAGAAGAATTAACCCAAACAGCCGTCCGCCCTACCACTTAAACTAAAAATAGTCGGTGAATGTATAATATATGCATAATTTATGTATTACATGTGTATCATTGTGTATAATCAATGTATAATCTATGTACATTACTAAAAAAAGCAAACAATTATTATGACCGGGCATTTGTGTAAAGGTCCCATTCTTGAAATGGCCCAAATAATTTGAACAAAGTCCTCTCTTGGGGTTTTTGCATGGTGTGATAATGTACTTACACAATTATAAAAAATAACCCTAGTTATAGATATTGGCACCAAATAACCCATAAATGTATATCACAACAATAATATGTATATTAAAATGTATATCACAACTTTATGTTTTTTCTTTTTGATATATAAAAATATATCTTAAAAATTTATGTTCCTTCTTTATTATCTAAAATATAAAATGATAAATAGAATTATTTAAAATTTATTTTTATCTCTATATCAATGTATATGATAACAAAACATCACAGTGTATAACACATCAAATAATGTGTATACCAAATAAATATTACAAGTTTATTTTATTCTTAGTGTATATTAAAATGTATATAAAAAAATCTTGTATATTAAAATGTATATAAAAATTTTTGTATATCAAAATGTAAACAAAAGACAATTTTTTCTTTGTATATTTCTGTGTATAACAAATAGTTTCTTGTGGATATACATTAATATATTTTCTAGAGATATATTAATATACAAAATGAGAATTAGATATATTATTTGCATATCATCATGTATAACATATTAATAATTGTATATCGATAAAATATATTAGAATTTTATTTTCGTATAACACAACCTAAATTGAAAAAAGTTCAAGACGACTCCACATGTGTATCCCGTGTATATCTCTATGTACATCAGTGATATCTCTTGTATATTATGTGTAGCTGTGTATATCCATAAAAAATTGTATTATATATACGATATACAATGTGATATACACGAACGTCCATAAAAAAAGTTGTGTTGTATGCACATATACAAACTGATATACGCAAATGTCCTTAAAAACCTGTCTGGATATACACTGATGCACACGATATATAATGTGATATACACATGTCACAGTTGAATTTTTAGGTCTGATTTTTTACCTAAAACTAGTCTTATTCACTTCTAATCTTGCTCAAATTATGTATATAACATCGTTTAGGTATTTTCACCAATTTCAATCACACCCATTAGTTCAATCCAACCCAAAAAAAAAAAAATGAGAGAAGAAAAAAAGTTGAAATATATTTTTTCTCTCTTTGTTTTTACTTCTGATTTTCTCTGATGTGAGATCAACCTTACCTTTTTATCCCACTGATTTTTTTGCATAATTTGCAAGAATATTTTCTAAAGTATGAGAGCGAAGGAGAAGAGATAAAAGAAGAAATACAATGAGAGAAAGAGAGAGGAAGTCAAAATAAGCGAGTAGGTTTTTTAGAAAGAATATATAAGAGAATAATTTTTTAGAATTTGACTATATAATGCCAATTATTTGAGGCTATATTTGCTAAACCTAATGTAAAACTAAAAAGTTATCACTTCCTGTTATATGTTGTTGTAGGATGTTAGTCCGCACCAATTGAACCGAAGTCCTCTAATTGCATATATTCCATTACATGTGTTCATTTATATTTTTCTTCGCTTGTGTTGGCATAATAATCTGTTTTTGGATACTTATCGTTCTCCAATTTTGTATAAGTGCATCATCATACAACACTTCCTTTTTAGTAACTCGAAAATGCCATAGATCGGCCAACCAAATTTAGTTGTTAGACCTGCAAACTTTTTAAGAGTAATCGAAATAAATATGACCGACTATTTATGTAAAGATTCGTAACACCAAAAAATTTAAGCAATTTTTTCTTTCAAAATTTCCTCTAATTATTCGGCCATATATAATGAACTTTTCAGGCAAGGCAAATATTGGTGCCTTACTGGAATTATAGGAAGCTGCACAAGTTGTTGACAAAAAATAGAAGATTTAACTTACACACTGATAAATCTAAAGTATTATAGACTAATAATTTAGAGCCGGTTCAGATTAACTGACTTTAAGTAGCTTTAAGCAGCAAGTGCTGAAATATCGTGCTCAAGCTGAACTTATAAATAAACAGTTATGTATTTAGATCAAGATGTTAGAATTAAAAATAAACCGTTCATGTGTTGGGGGAAAAATAATTAAGAGAACACTCATAAATTTCCTCCAATTATACTTACATCTTAAGTGATGTTTCATCAGTGGCGGAGCCAGAATTTTTATCAAGGAAAGTCAAAATATAAAGAAACAAACTTACCAAAAAGTCAAAGGGTGTCATTGTATAGTATATATACATATTTTTAAAAAGATTACTGAACTAAACAGTGTAATTTTCCGATAAAAAAATATCGATTAACACCCCTCGGATATATGTGACTCCGCCACTGTGTTTCACGGAAGCTAGACATGTTACAAGCTCCTCGAATGGAGTATGAAATATAGTATAGTATCAAAGTAACATTTCAAACAATTTGATCGAAAACCCCTTGTGCATCCAAACATCTTTGACCTCTGCAAAAGGAAACCATATTACACGCTTAAGGTGAGCCCAATTATAACATGTTCGGCCATTTTTTTTTTTTGCGAGAAATCTAAAAATAATATATTTACAAGTGGTCACTCAAAAATAGCCATAGTTTCAAAAGTAATCGAAATTTAACCATTTTTCACGTAAAGATAAATTTGAATGAAAACACTGTTCAAAATCTGGAAATACTCCAACATAAAATACTGGAGTTCCAGCAAAGTATACTGGAACTCCAGTATATTATACTGGAAGTTCATACACATGTGCTCGAATCTCCAGTATATTATGCTGGAATTTTTCGCGTGTTGGAGTTTCAGCATAATATGCTAGAAGTTCATACACAGATGCTCCGAACTCCAATATATTATGCTGGACCGGTCTCTGCTGTAGCAAAATAGTGTCTATTTTTCAATGACTTGGCAAACGCTGATTAATTTTGAATGATCGGTTCGAAAACTGGCTAGCCCATGTTATTCTTTTTGGGTGAAAAGTGGTGTTTTGGCCCAAAGTGCTTTCGGTCCAAAATTGAGGTGTTTGACCAAGTTTTTAGAAGGAAAAAGAAAGTGTTTTTGAGGAGTTGTATAAGCAAATTTTGAGAAGCAGAAAAATATAGCTACTCTTCAAAAACACTTTTCTGAGAAGAACTTTTGAAAAAAATACACTTAAAAGCAGTTTTCAAAAGTTTGGTCAAACAGTAATTACTGTTCAAAAGTATTTTTCAAATTAATTATCCAAACGCAAATCGATTATCACCAAAAAGTACATTTTTTTAAGTGTACTTTGAAAAAATGCATCTCTCAAAATCAACAAATTTTAGAAGTTTGGCCGAACAAGCTATTAGTCTCTATCACTTTCTGTTTTTTTTGGAACATGTTCTCAAATCTCAACTGCAAGATCGGGTCCAATTTTAGTAATTGGTTTAGGGATTAAGCTAAATTCTGGATTGCTGGTCTTCGCTAATGATTACTTGGTCTGGGATAGAGATGCAAATCATTCATATATGTGATTTATATTTAATTCAATCAAAACAATTTCCCGAAGCAAAATAATATTGTTTTTGAAAAAAGAAAGAAAGAGCCACCAAACACTATCATTAGCACCCAATTTTCTCAATCGGCGGCTTGATTCATAAATGAGCAACGCCCGCTTAATAGCAGCAGTTGATAACATGACTTGACAAATCTAGAATTCGCGAATATCATTCAACAAAATATTAGCTACCCGAAAGAAGAAAAAGAAAAAGAAAAAGATCCCGAATTCCTAGTAATATCATTCCATGATAATAGAGGGCCAACAGCAGTTACAGTAAAATATCCGACTTGGTCAATTTTTAAAAAAATTATTTTTTAATGAATAATATGGATTAATAATTATTTTCTTTGCCGCCACTAAGATACCCTAAAAAAAAAGAACATCCATCCAAATCATCTAGACAGATGAAGAAAAGCAAGAACCCTAAGTATGACGCATTTTTTTTCTTCTTTTTTTGCAACAAAAAGAAAGAACCTTTGAACGAAAGGATTTTTTTTTTTTGTAGGACACAAATTGGCGCTTTGTGGAAACTAAAGGACGAAATTACAAGACTCAACCGTTTCATTTGAATTGAGTACCATTAAATTGGCTTAAAAGATAAAAACTTGAAAATTATCCGGATATACTTTAGAATATAGTAAGTACATAGTAACGACTCTAAAAACAACTTCTCAATTTGTGAAAGTAGAGATATCTTTCGAATACCGTCTAGTAAAGTAGAACGTCATATGTGGCTGATAATAATAATAATAATAATTATTATTATTTTCAGAGTCACAAGCTCATGTAAATGTAACACAGCTGACAACCTATTATGGTATTCAATTATTTTTCAAAACCCACCAACCACACTTCCAAACAGACAAAAAAATATTCCCTAATATTTGTACTAAACAAATAACTACAAGACATGTGTGTTTTGCATATAGATTTTTATTATTTAGTTATAAATTATGCTTACTTGTGCATTAATAAGGAGTATGGTGGATTGATAAAGTTTCTTTCACATTTAATCATAAAATTTATCTTCGAGCCTGAGAATATGTGTGTTTTATAATGCCTAGTTAACTTATTTCTGCTAGTGCACTAATAAGGAGTGTGGTGGACTAATTAAGTTTCTTTCACATTTAATCAGGAATTTAATTTTCGAGCCTTAGAGAATGGAATCCTACCTAGGGAATGCTAAATTTTCAATTAAAGAACTTTGTCAGACTTTGCAAAAAGAAAACCTTCTGCCACGCCTTTCCATAATTAAAACTCTCATAATAATAATAACCGAAGAAGGGAAGGTATTCCTATTTAAAGAAACTTCCTCCTGAACTTTGGCAGTTGTCTCTCTTTCCCTATGACCATGACGATCGAGAGAGACGAGCCTTTGACGCCGGCCGGCCGGTTATTCGTTCAGCCGGAAATGGACCAAGTTATCAACTGTGCCATTTCCGTCGACGATCCAATCGACGTTGACGCTGTCAAGTTGGAAATAAGCAATTCCATATTGGTAAAACATCCAAGATTCTCCAGTATCATGGTCAAAGACTCATGTGGTCGTGAACGCTGGCGTAAAACTGAAGTCAACGTTGATGACCACTTCATTATTCGCCGTGAACCTCTCACCGATGATCCTTCAGTTTCCGATGAAGATGCCATTAACGAATACCTAGCAGATCTCTCTGTTTCGACGCCGCTAAGCGTAACCAAGCCCTTGTGGGAATTTCATCTTCTGTTAGCCCATAAATGTGCTGTTTTGAGACTTCATCATGCTCTTGGAGATGGGATTTCACTTATGTCCATGTTCTTGTCTTGTTGCCGCAGAGCCGATGATCCTAATCAACACCCGACTAGTCAAGGTATCGTGTGTTGAACTGTGTTACTATCTCATTTAAAAATTTAAGCCGTAAAAAAAAAATACTTACTTTACTTACTTAGGTCCTCAATATTGCTCATACGCGCCAAAGAACTTTGTAGGTTCGCTCTGATACCATCTTGAATATTGTATAATTATCTTATCTAAAAGTTTAATTTTTATTTATTTAATTATGTTTATAACAGGTATAGGGACTTCTACTTCGTCAAGCAATCATAGGAGATTGAGCTTAAAGAAATTGATGAAGGTGATATGGTATACATTGGTGTATGTAATTGAATTTGGTTTGAGGAGTTTATGGTTGAAGGATAAGAAGACAGCCATAAGTGGCGGAGCTGGTGTTGAGCTATGGCCGCGGAAACTGGCCACGGCCAAGTTCAAGATTGATGACATGAAGACAGTCAAAAAAGCCATTGCTAATGCTGTGAGTTTCTTCTAGCCTCTATGCTTATGACATTAAATTGGAAAATAGTTGACTTTCTTTTACACTTTAATTTGATTGCATCGATTCGAATTATTCCATTTTTTACGGCCACATACATATATGTGGACAAGACACCATGTGACCAATCTCGTATAACTAACGACCTTCCAACAACTTGACAAGCCATTTCGTGGGCGTCTGGACATAAGAATTGTAAAATTCTAAAAAAAAGTAAATATAAATTTTAAGTGATAATGATATTTGAAAATTGAAGTTGTGTTTGGATATTAATATTATTTTGGGTTGTTTTGAAGTTTTGTGAGTGAAAATTTTGAAAAACAACTTTGGAAGTTTTTCAAATTTTCGAAAAATTCTAAAATTCATCTTAAAGCGAAATTGAAAATTTTATGGCATTTCGAAAATAGAGGGAAAACGTGAGTGATCCACCATTCTACCTTAACGATAAAGTTGAGAAAGTATTCTTGTGGACAAAAATAAAAGTGCGCGCAATTGAATTTCTTTTGAGTGTAATACATTTTGGAAATTTTTATGTCAAGAAATTAAACAGACATTAGGACATTAAATTTTGACATATGGGGGTATGTTGATCAGTTGAAAAAGGTTAATATTGCCAACGATAGTAGGACGGTAGACACCGAAATTACTTTCCTCTTATCTACTTTGACTTGCCTAATATATTGTCCATTTATTATTTTGACCTTTAGTGTAAAAAGAAATATGGACATTAATATTTCTAGTGAAGGTGCAAATTGAGTTGGAAAAAAAAAGGACTAATATTGCCAACATTAATAAATACCCAAATGAACTATTCTCCATCTATTTTGCAAAAAAATGTTTTGTCCACTTTCGTCAATGGGAATTTATGTTCAATACTTCAATACAATCTTTCTTTCCATTAAAATGGAAGAATACAAGTGGCCTTTCATTGACAGTACCTTTTGTAGGAATCGTAATCGTGCACACTTAAAATTAAACTATCATTAGTTACTCCACTCTAATTAAAATATATATTAACTACCCTATTTATATACTTAGCGCCTTATTCATATGCATTAATTATGCATGTCTATAAACCATGTCCTATCAGCCTTTATATGGACAAGCTTAGAGCCTTGATTATTCATTACATTCGCCGTACACTCGTACTAATGTTTAATGAGCCAGGGTCGAATTAGGTACACGTTTCGTCTTTCAATTAATTGGTTGGCTATAGTTGGAAAACACTTTAGGGACATTAAATTAATGATGCAATCAATAATTGATGCGTCTGAATTTAGGCCATATCATTCCTAGCTAGAATTAGTGGTGATATAAAAAGGCAAAATTTTGTGGCCGTGCAATGTACGTGGAGGATGTGACAAAGCTCTATACTTGCTTTGCCTTAGGGCTATTTTGCCATTAATTCTTTCGTTATCTCTCTATTTTTCATTGGTTGTTTGGGAAGCGAAATGTTGAGTGTGTATGTTTATTGACAAATTCTTATTCTATTTGTTTCCAAAAATAATGATTTTTCAATCTTTGGAAAAACTAATGATTTACTTGTTCTAGTTTTGAACTATTTTCTAACACTGTCCATTATAATTATTAAATGCACGGTCAAGGAGAGTAAATTGATTAAAAATGTGACATGGCTTTGACTTGCCTTTCTTTGTCCTATCTCATCCTTTAAAACAAGCTTTTGTCCAAAATATTGATCACCGAGTTTGTTTGTTCTTACTTCTTATCACTAAAATTTGGAATATAAGTTACAGTTTTTTATTTGCATTTTTAAATTTGACAACAATGTAGTCAATTTATTCCTCATACCTAAGTTCAATCTTATCACAAAGAACAGATTCAATTCTTTTTCCTTTTCGTTCAATGTCATATCAAGTCATTCTTACATCACGAAGAACGTTTCTTTATTTCTTTCCATTCATTTTCATATCAAAACTCATACGTCCCCCTTTTCCGTGTTTGGCGACTCAAGTTATGGAAGTAGTCAAGTTTAAGGGGAAAACCCATATGCTGACAACTAGAACAAAAGCCCCACAAGAAACCGCCATAAGAAAATAAATGACCAGATTTAATTTTACTGATATTGTATTGCTTTGGATTGTATCGTATTGTTTCGATAAATTAAATATATTATATTATTTGTCGCTGTTTTATATCATGATGTCATGCACCAACACTATAAATTATGAAAAATAAACTTATAATATTATTTTAAAAATATAGAGTACGCACGGGGTGAAATTATTATATAAAAAGGCAGTATAAAGGATAAAATATGATTATTTAATAATAAGGAAGGGCAAGATGAGAGAAAAAATAAGGTAACGATGTGACCATACCACATCGGTTCGGTCGTTACATAAGATGACACTTTTCATTGTTAATATAATGACGAATTTAACAATACGATACAATAAAATTTAAGTAACAATCAAAATATACAAAAGTATATTTAAAGTAGAGACTCATTTACAGTAACAATAAATATAATACAATAGGTAACAACCATCCAAACAAGCTGTACAAAATCCAGCTTTGTCTACTCTCTTTTTTTGTTTACAAGAAAAATATAACCTTCATGAGCATATACAAAATCTAGGAAATCACAATTTTGTTTTCTTGATACTGTAGACTATCAACGATGTCCTTTTTGGAATCATATCTTGTGGGCTCTCCAGGTATCTGGATCTTCGATCTCCCAAAGGTAAAATCCCATAATTATTACACCACTTGAACCTCCTAATATTATTCTATAAATTATTTAACACTAGAATAATAATTAACTTGGTTCGATTCATTTAATTGCAGCACTGCAAGAAGGGCTTCAGATCACTGGAGTTGCCATGGTGAATTTAAGAAAACAATCTGGATTACAGGTGTTACTTTTTAACTACAAAATGTAGCAATAAGAAATTTGTCATTTGTACAATCAACAATGTCACGCCTCAGACCAGACATTGTTAACCTCAAACATTTTTTTCAGGACTTTTCCCAGTTGATGAACAGCAAATCAGGAGCAAGATGGGGTAACAAATTTGGCATGCTTTTGTTACCAGTTTATTATCATAAAGGTGGAAGTGATCCATTGCAGTATGTAAGAAGAGCTAAAGAAATGATTGACAAGAAAAAGTTATCACTTGAGGGCCCTTGCTCCTACAAAATTGGAGACATTATTATGTCCTATTTCGGACCTAAGGTATATACACTGTTGAGTCCCACATCGACATTGAAGGGATGGGTGGTCTCCTTATATGGACTTGGGCAATCCTCACTTCTTGAGCTAGCTTTTGGGATTGAGTTAGCCCCAAGGTCCATTTAACATGGTATCAGAGCAGGACCCATCCCGATTTTCCGATGCTGGGCCCCATAATTGTCCACGCTCGGTGTTGAGTCCCACATCGACATTGAAAGTTCCAGTTGTCATTACTTATTCTACTGTTCTATGTTTGTGTATGTGCAGCTAGCTAGCTTGCTCAACTACAGAATTATTAGTAATACAACTTTTACAATCTCAAATGTGATCGGCCCTCAAGAGGATATCTCATTTGTAGGGAACCACATTTCCTCCGTTAGAGTCACTTCTACCGCCCTGCCCCATGTAAGTTTCTTATGCTGTTTTTAATAACAGTGGTTTCCTGCTAGCTTTTGCGTACCTATCTACTATCCCATCAACACAGGTATCGAGTAACTCTGTCCGTCAAGGCTTGAACAGATGGGAAATTTTTTATCTAACTCTTTCATGAAAGCATAATCATCATGTCTGCTAATGTATATGTTTCATTACAATATTAATGCAGGCAATCACAATGCACATGGTTAGTTATGCAGGGAGGGCTGACATGCAAATATTGGTGGCAAAAGACATCATCCCTGACCCCAAAATCCTAGCCAAGTGTTTTCAAGATGCCTTACTGGAAATGAGGGAAGCTGCACAAGCTGTTTGCAAAAATTAGAAGTATTTACTCACACACACTTAAAGTGTAAAGAATTTGTACACTATCAGTATGATTTAACCTGTTGTAGCAGGTTGATTGCCTTATTTCAGGTCACTAATTCCACTTATTACGGGCAGTTATGTATAGTTATCTTTTAGGTGACCTGATGGTTTTAAAATTCTTTTACACCTGTCGGTGTAGAGATAGATAAGTAAAGGACCAGTGTTATTTAGACTTTAGAGGTACAGTTACATGTAAAGAAGTTGAGTACACAAGTTCCTTGCATATCTTTTCTGTTATTGAACAATAAAGTAATGAGCCTCTTTCTGAGGTTTTTTTTCTTCCTTCCAATTCTTGTTCTGCCCTTGTTGATTCAAGAAAGTCATTGATTTTCTTTCATCTCTTGCAACATTGAGCAAATAACAAAATTTTCAATCAATTTTATTTGATTTTTTCACCTGATGTAACCATTATTATAGAAAAGAAGCACCAAGATGGATCTGTAGCAAGTGCAATAAGATGCAAACAGAGGCTTTTTTACATGACAAGTACGTACAGAATACACTCAAATAGATCCATGAAGGTAATTTATTGAAGTCAATATTCAGGCTAACATGCATTACAATAAGATATACCTATGTGCATTGTGTATGATCAAACTAAAAACTGCTTAGAAGTAAAACCCGATTTTCTTGCAGCATTAATAAGTTTCAATGCCTAACGGAAAGGCTCTCTTCTTGCTTCTTTCTCGCTTCTTCCTTAGTAAAAGCTTCCTTAGAAAATTCATCCCCCCGCGCTTCTTGCTTGGTAAAATAACCATAGTTCCCATATTCGGAGTTTTAGCTTCAGACTGTGGGCTTTGAGTTGCGTGAACTGTATCAATGGTGCTTAGGGGTTCTTCTAAGTTGGGAGAGTTGAGTTCCTCCTTTTGCACATCATCCTCGGATAACATCCGATCAAGTAGAGACATGTGCTTCCTCATGTTCTTAATGCTACCATTGGTGGAACCAATTGTATTTTCCTTCGGCAAAGCTAAGGCCTTAATTTGCTTTCCTAGGTTCAGTATAGTCTCTTGACACTCGGCCAATTTTGCAGAAGCAGATGTTATTTCCCATCCCTGCCAATTTGAACAATCATTTCTCTACATGATTCAGTAGATAAAGCACAAAATAGACACTGATGCAAATAGGTGTTCCATCATAAAAATATATACATTCACAATTCTTGTTGTTGGAAGTATCACCGATACGGTATGGAAGTACTATTTATGCAACATATTTGTAATTCATATAAGGAAAAAATAGCCTGGATTTATTCAGGGTCAGCAATCAGTTACTAAGTTCGACCAATTATCAATTTTACTGCTTTTTGACGCTTAAAGATTAGTACTAGATTTCGGGAATTACAGTAAGCTTTACTTGATCTTGCATACCTATTCAGTGCAATGCTGCTACTTACAACATGGAAATAGTTGACTGAAATCTATTCAAGTGGGAGCCTGAGATCATAGAAATGCCAATACTTGGTCAATAAATGCTTCAGCTATCAATTTTATAGGAATTTCTGCAACGGATAAGGTAGCTAAAGAACCTTGAGTTTCTTAGGCTTGATGTCACCAATAGATTGATGAAATAAGAGAGGGAAACAATGTCATCTCTGCCTATCGGTGAGAAAATTGTAACTATTTAAATATTTCTCAATTCGGCAAAAGAGGAACTCACAGTTTTCTGCGGGCCTTTTTCTTGATCCATGTTGTCCACGGAAGTTGGATTGGCAGTAATACTGCTTATCAGAAATTAGAGGAGTTAGACCCTTCATTATCTGCAAACTACTAATTAAGAGAACAAAGTAACAATTGAAGGATACCTTTCAAGTTGGAGTTGAAGCTCAAGGCAAGTTCCTTCCAGCTCTTCACAACAGTGACTTCTATCTTCCAATTCTACTTCAAGAGAAGATAGTTTTTGAAGTGTTTCATTTAGTTTAACTTTGGTCACAGTAAGCTGTGTATCAAGATCTTCATTTATTGATTTCTGATTTTCCAAAAGATCTTCCATCATTCTTTTAGATTCTTTAGCTTCTTCCAGTTCAGCTCGTAGACTTACAATACTTTGTTGTGATTGCTTAAGTTCATTTTCCAAGTTTTCGCTCTTGTTCTTCACGACTTGCAGCTTGACTTGTACATCTTTGTTTGAGGACTTCATACTGTTCATCTCAGCTTTCAATCCTTCATTTTCTGCTTGGAGGATAGAATGAATTTTCTCCAATTCAGATATAACACTTTGCGTTGATCCCGGTTCAATTGTTAGACTATGCATCTTTGGAGAAGTTACTGGAGATTTCCAAGTAATATAACCACCGATGGGAAGCAGTTCTGACGGCCCAGTACATGGAGGGTTTACATTGTACAGAGCTACTCTAATATCCTCTATTACTTCATCAGTGCCCTTTTTCGAGACACGGCTTTGCTCCATTATTATTTTCAAGATTTCATGAAGCCATATGGAGGATCTCTTGGACAGTGAATCGTGTCCTTGAACTTCCATTCCAAAGTCATATAAATCATGTTGTCCCACTTTAAGTAGTTCCTTACCAGTCAAGTCGATCTGGTGTCCATGTGTCTCTATTCTCGAGGAGTCTGATAAAGCGAGACTTGCATCTGAGGGAGGATAAGAACTCGCTATTGTAGAATCAACAGCAACTATTGCAAGTTTCTCCATTTCAGCAAAATCATCCATCAAACACATCTCTGAAACCCCAATCATTTTTGAACAAATACTTTCTTCTCTCTTGCACGTGTCGTAACTTGATATTGAGGAAGTTTCATTTGATAGTGGACTAGACAAGGCCAGCTCTTTGGAACCCTTAACAGAAGAATGGCAAATCTCAACTTCTTTCCTTCCTAATAAATCTTTCAAAGCCTTGTTCTCTCCCTCCAGATTACACATACGTTCAACCAAAAAAGTTATCTCCTTGTGGCGGATGTCATCCGTCGGTGTGTCTTTAAGAATTAAACTTCCAGTTGGGGGATCTGACTTCCTCCTCCGTACGACAGTTGGACTTTTTTCTTGCATTTCAATTTCATTCTTAACCTTTGCCACTGCAACCTGACTAGGCAGCCGCTTGCGAGATAGAAGGCGTAATCTTTGACATTCTGCTTCCAATTTTCTAATTTTCTTCACATTCTCTTGTTGCTGCTTATGTGAGGTATCCAAAGAGCGACGGTTGAACTCCATCTCTTCATTCCGAATATGGAACTCCCTCTCAACCATCTGAAATTCATACCTCAAAAAAGAATTTTCTTTCTCTACAGAATCTAACCTCGACATTAGTGCATTAAACTCTGCTTCTGCCTGTGCACTGCTCTTAGTTAGATCTTCAATTATCTTACCTTTCACGAGAAGGACCTTATTTAGATGAGAATTCTCATGCGTCAAATTTGTTATCCTTTTACTTGTTTCTGCTAATCTGTCCTCTAATTTTTTGTGCGCCTTCTCATATTCTTTTGTCGTCCTCATTACAGCGTCACGTACTTTTAGCTCCTGTTCCTCTCTGAGAGAAGTTAATTGTTGTATATGATCCCTCAGCGCAGTGTTCAAGTGCATTATACTTTCATTAGCAGCTTCTCTCCGACGGACTGCTTCATCTAGTTCTTTTTTTAAGCAAAGTACTTCAGCTTCTGCTTTCTTCTGACCTAAAATTGCATCTAATATGTGAGTAAGGATACTAAGTTGATCTAACACTAGTCTTTATGGAAAATGGAAATAAATGTAACCGAGGAAATGCGCCTTAGCAATATTGAACAAGTAAAAAGAGAACAGTTAGTTTAGTTACCTGCTATAGCTTCTTGTTCCATTTCTGCAGACCGTATTACTTGTTCGTCTTTAGAATTAGACTCACTGAGAGCGGTAGCTAACTTCTCATCTAAGATTTTCAATGATTGCTCCAGAAATATTTCCTTTTCATTTGGAACTGTCTGTCCCTAGACGTAATTAATTAGTATCTGTTAGCACAAAGGAAGTGTCCGAAAGAATGTTACAACAGTGAGCTATAACCTTTGTCACATTAAAGCTAATGTTTAAGTACCTCTACTCCGTTTACTTGAGCAGGATGATCACATTTGCTGATTGAAACAATTGTCTTCTCTGAAGATCGTTTCCTCGGCCATAACCATGACTTCTGGTCCATGATTTACTGTCACCACGAAATTCAGTAACCAATTTCAAGAATAGCAAGAAAAGAGCAAATGACAAAGATTCAAAGAGCAAATAAAGAATCTTATTTTAGCCATTTGGTTTCTTCTCTTTTTCCTTTTTGAGCACTATAATAGAGCTACTGACTAACAATTCACAGAGTTTTCAATCTCTAAAGAAACTGAAAAAGCATTATAAACATGAACACTGCTTCCCTTTTATCAACATGGCGGATGCACCCTATATTTAACGGATTCAACTGAACCAGTATTTTCATCACGGAACACAGATTATATATATATGCAAAAAAAATAAACACTATAATTTCAACAAATATTAAATTTCTGAACCCATCGAGATTTAAGTGCCTCTGGTTATTAGAATGAACTATGCTAAGCCTTCTTGGAGTACACCAACATATCCCAAAATGAGAGCCACTGATCATCTGCCTTACCCTTACCCTACCCTAGGGTAGAGAGGCTGTTTCCAATAGACCCTCGGCATCCTTCCCTCTAAGAACTCCTCACCTTGCTCTTGGGGTGATTCGATCTCACAACCTCTTGGTTGGAAGTGAAGGGTATTTACCATCTTGTCATTACAAAATAACTCCCCCCACCCCAAGGAAAAAGGGAAAAAAAAACTATCCTAGGGTAGGGGGTAGCAGATTAGGGAAAATAATGGGTAAACTTTTGACACAACATATATAACCCCCTAAAATCTTACAGTGTTTTTTTTAACAGAAAATAAAATGCACTCATACTATAAAATTCTACAGTTTCAGTATGTTGATCATATAACTACGGACATAACGAGAAAAAACAAAAGCTATTACTAGCTCTTAAGCAAAATGCAAACAAATAACTATCATAAACAACAAATTAAATTCACTAAAACTACATGAAGAAAACCCATAATGAGTTTATAACAGTGAGATTAAACTTCAGCAGTCAACACTCACCAACCTCAAACTAGCATGCACCAGCAGCTACTGAGTATTACAAAAATAACCAAAACTTGTTGAATTCTTGGACGTAACTTACTGCAAGCTTCAAGAAAAGTGGCTAGTAAAAAAAAAACGACCATTCAAGACACCACCTGAAACTAAGAGAGTGAAGAAATAGCTGAGAAATTGCATAACTATAGCCACCGACAAGTTAGAGTAATTAAATTACACACCTAGGAAATGAAGTGAAACAAATTTAACAACTGTAATGACAGAAAATTAAAACAAATAGTGGGTGGGTCTCACTTTCACTTTGGCATAGGGGTAAAAAATCCAAAGTCAAGAAAAGATTAAAAGTAGCTATGACTAGCCAGCCAGTAGCAGATAAAGTTTTTGGAGGGTCCATTTTTGACAATCAACAGTTGTTGCTCTAATAATGTCTTAAAACGTTACACTTTCAAGCCATGCATGGTTAGCTTTCACCATCTGTGAAATTTCACGCTCCATTGGATACTAACCACGTGTAACCCTTGTGGGCTCGCTTCGTTCCGTGCATTTACCGCATAAATAATTTTTACACTATCAAGTTATTTCAATCAATCCAACGAGTAACATTTGATATCAAACTTAAATAGTAACGTGAAAACTAAACTAATTATATACAGTATAACGCATTAATTATATTAATAATATAAAAATGTTTGTTCCATCAATATAAATATATGTAACTTAAAATTCATTACACATTCATGAGAAAGTGAAGGAAACTTTGGTGTAATGATAAAGTTGGTGTCATGTGATAAGGAAGCCACGAGTTTGAGTTGTGGAACAAGCTCTTGCCTCTACCCCTTTCTGTTTTTTGTACTGTTAGATAGAAAGAAAATTAGACCCCAAAGAGTCAATTTTTCCCCTCTCATTAGTGGTTACTCCCGATCCGAAGCACCCCTTTTCCATTCATAGAGAGATCCAATCGTCAAAATCAATAAAAAGGCCAGAGTGGCAGATTTAGATGGAGTCTCGCTTTGATGCTGGGGAGATGAGATCCATAGATCTGGATAGAGTCTCGCTCATAGAGAATCCCTGCCGACCACTCTCCCTGTAGGTCGAGTCTCCTTTTCAGTCGCCCTCTACATCGTTGTTTTTTCCATAGATATCTAATTTATCTTGCCATTTATTATTTTTTGTTTTTTTATTGATTTATATACTCATCATCATCCCGCCGCTCCTACCAACGTGAAAGAAAGCCCATACCTAACTTGCTATGCTTGGCGCGAAGTGACTTCATCTATATGTTTAACACATGCTTGTACTACTCGTTGTGTAGTAAAATTTTCTGTCAGTCACACACAGCACACAATTCATGTATTGTAGTACAGTATAAGAGAGTTAGAGTACTGCAGTGGACACAATTCAAAAATAACCTTAAGGTTCCTTCAGTCAACTTTTTTGGTAAGTCAAAAGTGAACTTTAGGTAAGTAAGTAGGCTTTATATATTTTCTTTTCTACGACCCACATAGGCTTGCTTTGGAAAGAGTTGACTTCTTCCTGTGTAGGATAGCCGCTGACTCTTCCGATTAATTAAGATATAGGAAAAGGCCAACGCGTCAAAGCAAAGTCAGGCCTTAGCCATCATTACATTACTTATGCGCCACCTTTCATCTCCTTCCACCTGGGCTTGGACTTGCTTTGATGATGAGTAGGTTTGTTGTGCTTTGGCCCCCGACTCACAATATAGCCTTGGAGTCCCTATTCACATTAGTGAAGCGGTTGGATGCATAAGGGAAGTGCACATTTGTGAGACCTTAGTCGGGATGCATAGGTCCTGCTGCTGACCTTAGCGAGACAATGGGAGTGCGTCTCATTTGAATAGAAAGGCTTTACCTCTCTTGTTGGACGGGACTAGATTATAGCAAGACAACAGAGGTTAGATAGCTCTTACCGAAGGAAGAGGGTTGATTAGTGGATTTAATTACGAGTAAGGAGTCTTTTACCTTTTATTTCGATCCCTAAAGTAAGATTCGTGTCATGGAAATCATGAGAGGAATGAGTTTCACCTCCTTGCGGTTAAGGTAACGACTTCGGGCATGGCCAGCTCCCATAATGTGACGGGCGGTGTGTACAAGGCTCGAGAACGATCGTAGAAATACAAAGTAAAACTGTATACAATAAACTCCTATAGTTATCCTTTTCCGAACCCGCGCATAACAAAAAGTTAGTGGATGGGGCTGTTTTTTATCGAGGAGAATGTAACATAAATGTACGTGGGTCAAGAGAAATGATTGTTGCATAATGATTCTGTCCCTTTATGATATTCTATATTTTCCTTTGTATTCAAAGGCTAAAAGAAACATCTTGTCTTAATTACCTTTGTTTTGAAAATAATATTTGGTGGTCCCTTTTTCTTAGTAAAGGTATCAAATTGGGGATCATGACTTCTCCTTTTCCTCGCCCATTGTGTTACTCTAATCTTTATTAATTAACTTTTATTCCCTTTTCATCATTTTTATTCCATATGGTGGAAGTGTAATATATTATTGTTTATCTAAAATGAAAGCAACAAATAAGAAAAGTGACACTTAGCTTAGTGGGTTATGAGGAGAGCTAACCAAGTAGTTCACCAACTACGCTGACTATACATTAACATTGTAGAATTTTGCTACAATATAAATGAATTTTAACAAATTATCATTTACAAGAATTAACTATCAATTACTAATATTTATAGCAATTATTTACAATTATCAATTAAATAATTTAATTGTGTAAATATTATTTATAAGGTAACTTTCCCTTTTGTTTTATTGTGAGGAAAGGAGTAGATTTCTTTTATCGTAAGTTTTTTTGACCCATGGAAGGTTCCTTGGAATTAGATATTTTGTCTAATTTATTGAGGAGGATTACAACAATTAGGTCGTAACTTCAATTGCAGATGAAATAGGTTGTTGTTTACATCTATTTCTCTAAACTTAAATAATTATTATGCATCGATTTTGAATTAATTTCATATTCAGGCACTGAACTTTGCCAGGCTAAAAGCTCGCTGTGTACCTCTTACCAACATAGACAACTAACTTAAATACAATCAAATTTCTCTATAACAGCATTGCTACATAACAACACTTCAATATAAAAGCCAAGCTTTAATTTTCGGAATTAATTTTCATGTTATGTTATAATATATGTTCTTTATAACAACACTTTGCTATAATATCCAATAATATTCAAAACAAACGAGATTATTATTGAAAGATTTGACATTGTAAAATATCTTACTATATAGATTGATATAGGTTTTATAATGTACTCGTTTGTAAACTATGTAATTACGTCCTAGTCGGACTAGGCAATGCGAGGAGAGGAGCGGTGATTTTGTGGCATCCAACAAATCAAAGGAATGCACCTCGAGAACATTAATACTAAAAAATTTCTACAGCAAACACAATTTTGAGAAGTAGCAATTTATTTGTACATATAGACAAAACAAGTCATATCCTTTAAGTGTAGACAAATGTGAAAGGATGAAATAATGTTTACGATTGGCCAACGTCAAGGAACTTTCCAATGTCTCCAACTAACTTCTTGTTTTGCCGGTAAGACTTCATATAGAAAAATTGACCATACTTCTGCTAGAATTACATATTGATGTAAACTGCTTGTTTATTGCACTTCTAATTTTCTTATCCAACATCGGTCTCAATTATTGCCAATTCTCTACGAATGATCAATTCATCTTTTGGATTATCATAGTTGTAATGAGAGATTTTACTGTAGTCGCTAGGAGATACTTCCTCCGTTTTAAAAAAAAATGAACTTTGTATTATTTGGGGAGTCAAATAAGTTTTTCTTTAACGTTATTTCTACAAATAATTTTTAAGCATTTTGAATTGTTAGCTATTGTAATTTATAGGAATTTTTATGTAGAATATATGGAAATATATATCCAGATTCACACTGGAAATTAGTCAATTTGATTCCGAAAAGATTCAAACAAATTAAAAAGATAGAGTATTACTTTCTCTGAGTTTTATATGCATCAGTATACAAGAATATTAAATCTGCCAGTAACATTCGTTTGAGCCTTACAATAATCTATGGGCTCTTGCTATCTAATCTTCTTAATCATCTCAATTCTCACTAATGAGAAAAGACATTTGATTAGCATCATTTACCAAATATTCAAGAAGCTATCGCTTTCTCGGCTTGATAGAGTAGAATATTTTTGTTCTATAATGAAAATAGACTATACATTACGACGATTGGTCCAATCACTGGTGCAGAAGCTAGACAGAGACAGAGTCATGGCCCGCTTCCGCTCATGGCTTTGGCCCAATTAGAATCAAAACAGGGGAAGTGCACGGTTAATCACTAATAACATATGTATTTATTTTTAAGTTACTGTTTAAAATGTCTTTAGTCTTTAGCCACTACTTTAATAAACTTTAAACGCCTGGACGAAAATACCCTTTTGCTCATGTCCTTAACTTTTGAACTAAACTTCAGGACTTAAATACTTCAGGACTACATGTCCTTAACTTTTGAACTTGAAACTCTAAGTTGAGGACTTCAGGACTACATGTCCTTAACTTTTGAACTTAACTTCAGGACTACTTGTCCTTAACTTTTGAACTTGGAACTCAAACTTCAGGACCAAGCGTCCTTAACTTTTGAACTTGTAAGTCAAAGTTAAGGACCTATT
>MDKH01076983.1:0-66352 GCA_005239495.1 Nicotiana undulata | reverse complement strand
TTTGGTTACGTACTTGCGTAGTTGCGTTGCGTCGTCGTCAACTCGTCGTCGTCGTGCGTGGCCACCTGGCCGGCGTGTGGGTGAAGCCTGAAGGTGAAATCTGATTCTCGATGAAATTGAATATGAGATTGAGAGAGAAAGAGAACTGCTACTAAGTGCTGCTAACCCCTAATTTCCTAACTCCTAAGCGTTACTGCCTGTCTGTGTCTGCCTTTAGAGAATTAGAGTTTAGGACTTTAGGTTAGGGTGAGGAGTGAGGACTGAGGTGAGGTGAGGCCGTGAGGGCTGGGGCTGGGGATTAATGTAGGGGTGGGCTTCGCGGTGGGCTTGGGGGTGTCACCTGGGGTTGGGCCTGGGTGGGTACTGGGTAGATGATTAGATTATATAGGCAGCAGGCCAGGGTCCAAAAAAAAATCCATATAATTTCGGTATTTCGGTATACCGAAAAACCAAAATTTTAAAATCTTAATACCGAAAACCGAACCGAAATACCGAAATACTGAAAATGTAATACCGAATTAGACCGAAATACCGAAAAAAACCGAAACCGAAATACCGAATTAATTCGGTTCGGTTCGGAATTCGGTTTTCCGGATTTTATGCCCACCCCTACTTCAACATAGTAATCGGGTAGCATGAGATGATAGTTTGTGCCCGCTGAATAATATGTGCAACTCCCATATGAAAGGAGTTGCGAAGTATTATTTATGTTGCACGGGGTGATCCTTTAGGCTAAAAAACCTAGGACCCCCCTTTTATTTATATATTTAGTCATCTAATATAGACTGTTATAGTTGTATCGTTGTAGTCCTTAAGGCTTGTACCAATTCCTTTTGTGTTATAATGGAACTCTTCGACTTTTATGTTTCTCTTTGTTTATTTGAACACCTAGCCTAATCCACATAGTTTTAAGTTCGGTCGGGACCCACCTTTGAGGACCTCGAAGAGTGCCTAACACCTTCTCTTTGAGGTAATTTGAGCCCATACCCGATCTTTGGTAACACAAACTAGTTAAAACAGAGTTATTTGCATAATGGGTGCCTTAACGCACCTTAAAAATCATTAGGTGTCGACTCTTCTCTTTTAATCTATTCCTTAAAAGAGTTGTCACATGTCAAGGCCCGATTTCACGAGAAAAAGGGGCGCGACAATCAGTCCTCAGAATCTCGTTTGAAAACATTGAAAGCTAACACAATGTGAAAATGAATACATTAGACACAATCCGTTGCGGCGCGCAACCCGATCTCACCATAAAAACACAATCCTCCCTTATTTAAACATATCAGTATCAAGAATAACATGTAAAATCCGTTGCGAAGCGCAATCCGATCCCACCATATAATCAGAATCAATATCATAATCCCCCTTTTTTCATCATATCAAAATCACATATAAAATTTTTTGTGGCGTGCAACCTGATCCAACCATATCAATATCAATCCTCCCTTATTCCACTTGTCGCGGAGTGCAACCCGATCCATAAACAAAATTAATAAATTTAAATAATTCAACAACTTAATTCACAAGAATTTCTAAGATTAAAGAATATGGAAGCAAAGCAATAAGGAACCCCGTACCAAATTAAGGAATGCTACAATTAATACAAAGCAACAAGACAAGCCAAATATATGACAGTTAAAGTGTATAAGTAAGACAATTAAGGAAAGTAGGAACTAATCATGGAACCATGGAAGAAATATATATTTCAATCGAAGAGTAATTAATGACAAGTAAAAAATTACGGCATAGAAACCAATTAAAGCATCTAATAGTTAAGACACAAAATAAGATCATTATTGGAATAAGGGAAAGCATGGAAACAACTGATTTGACGGCGTATATACACTTGTCACCTTGCTATACGTCGTTACACACATAATTCACATAACATATAGTTCAAGGGTTCCTGATTCCCTCAAATAAAGGGTAGACCCAACACTTACCTCGCTCCGCAATCAAATCAAAGCTTAACCATGGTCATTCCTCTAAAATTCGCCTCCATACCAATCAAATCTAACCAGAATTGACTTAATATAAAAAAACAATGCTAGAGAAATCAATTACAATTCATAAAGTAAATATCTTTACACTTTTTCCAAAATGTCAACAAAAATCAACCCCGAGCCCGCTTGGTCAAAACCCGAGATTCAGGTTTAAATCTCAATTTTACAAAAAATCTCAATTCTACCCAAACCCCTAATTTCTACCATGAAAATCCTATATTTAATGTTAAAAATACTTGGAAAGTAATGGGTAATTGATAAGAAATAGACTAAAGTTGCTTACCAAAGTTTTTGGGAAGCAAATCCTCTTAGAAAATCGCCTCTAGCGTTTTTAGGGTTGAGAGTTTGTAAGAAATGAGCTAAATCCTGTTTTCTCAGCTATTTGTCCAGGCGCAGATGTCGCAAATGCGTCCTAGGTTTCAAAAATGCGAGAAATCCATCGCAAATGCCAAGAGATCCCATCTCTGCCGCCATAAAAAATGCGATGGTTTTGTTTGCAAAGGCGACTATTTGATCGCAAATGCGAACTAGCTCACCCCAACACCCTATCGCAAATGCGAAGAAATTGATCGCAAATGCGAACCTGGCAGAGTTCCTCCTATTATCGCAAATGTGATCCTAAGCTCGTAAATTCAAGAACTGAAACCTGTGCAAAACAAAAAACCAGCAGATTCCTAACTCTCTCAAACACTCCGCTATGCGTCCGAAACTCACCCGAGCCCTCGGAATGCCAAACCAAACATACACACAAGTGTAATAACATCATATAAACTCTCTCACGCGATCAAAACACCAAAATAATGAATCGGACATAAAAATGAATAATATTTTCAATGACACTAAAAAACATGCAACTTTACAACCGGACGTTCGAATCATGTCAAAGCAACTCTGTTTTGCACCAAATTTTGCAGAGAGGTTATAAATACTCAAATGAACCTATACCAAGTTCTGGAAAAAAAATAAATCAGACCCTGGTAGAAACAAAGTCAACCTACAGTTAAACTTAGAAATTCTTTTAGCCTTCAAATTACTAGTTTTCAACAAATTATGATAAATCAAGTTAGGGACTTTTGAATTCGATTCCGGGCATACGCCCGATTTCCAAATCTCGATACGGACCCACCGAGACCGTCAAAATACTAATCCGGGTCTGTTGACACAAAACATTTACCGTACTCAACTCAAGTGAGTTTTAAGGCAAATTTTCACATTTTCATCAATTTTCACATAAACATTTTCCGAAAAAGGACACAAACTGCGCACGCAAAATCGAGGAAGGCTAAATTGATCTATTCTAGGTCTAAAATCACAAAAATGAAGGTTAAAACTGAAATTGACCTATCAGGTCATCACATTCTCCACCTCTAAAACAAATGTTCGTCCTCGAACGGACATAGAAAGGTACCTAGAATGGTAAAAAGGTATGGATATGTACTACGCATATCCGACTCAGACTCCCACGTGGCTGCCTTGATCAGGTGACCTCTCCAGTGCACTCGAACTGAATGATAACTCTTAGACCTCAACTGCCGGGATAGAATAGCCGCTGGCTCTTCCTCAAAAGTCAAATCCTTGTCCAATTGGGTTGAGCTGAAATCTAACACATGGGACGGATCATCGTGATACTTCTAGAGCATGGAAACATGGAACACCAGATGGACTACTGATAAACTAGGTGGCAATGCGAGCCTGTAGGCCACCTCACCCACTCTTTCAAGAATCTCAAAGGGTCTGATATACCTAGGGCTCAACTTGACCTTCTTCCCGAACCTCATCACACCCTTCATGGGTGTAACCCAGAGCAATACCCTCTCTCCAGCCATGAATGCAACATCACAAACACTACGATTGGCATAACCTAAACTGACTGGTGCAAAGTCGATCTCAATAATCTTGACCTTTTCCATGGCATCCTGAACCAAATAGGTACCAACAACCAAGCCTCTCCCGGCTTGAACCATCCAACTGGAGAACGACACCACCTCCCGTATAATGCCTCATAGGGATCCATCTCAATGCTTGACTAGTAGCTATTGTTGTAGGAAAACTCTGCGAGAGGCAAGAACTGATCCCAAGAACCCTTAAAATCCATAACACAAGCACGACGCATATCCTTTAGTATCTGAATGGTGTACTCGGAGTGTCCGTCTGTCTAGGGGTGAAATGCTGTACTCAACTCAACCTGCATCCCTAACTCACGTTGTACATCCCTCTAGAAGTTCTAGGTGAACTGCGTACCTCGATCAGAAATGATAAACACGGGCACACTGTGAAGATAGACGATCTCGCATATCTAGATCTCAACTAACCGCTCCGAAGAATAAGTATCTGCCACTGGGATGAAATGTGCTGACTTGGTCAACCTGTCCACATTGACCAATATCACGTCAAACTTTTTCTGAGTCTGTGGAAATCCAACAACAAAATAGATAGTAATATGCTCCCACTTCCACTCAAGAATCTCTAGCCTCTGAAGCAAACCAGCTGGCCTCTGATGCTCGTACTTTACTAGCTGGCAATTCATACAACGAGCTACATATGCAACTATATCCTTCTCCATCCTCCTCCACCAATAATGCTGCCGAAAGTCCTGATACATCTTGGCGGCATCCGGGGTGAATAGAATACAAGGAACTGTGGGCCTCCTCAACAATCAACTCACAAAGCCCATTCACATTGGGCACACGAATACGACCCTGCATCCGCAAAACCCCATCATCTCTAACAGTAACTTGCTTGTCACCACTGTGCCGCACCGTTTCCTTACGCACAAGAAAATGTGGGTCATCATACTAACGCTCTCTGATGCACTCATACAAGGAAGACCGAGAGACTATGCAAGCTTGAACATGGCTGGGCTCCGAAACATATAACCTCATGAACTGATTGGCAAAGGCCTGAACATCCGATGCAAGCAACCTCTCACCAACTGGGATATACGCAAGGCAACCCATACTCACAACCTTTCTACTCAAGGCATCGACCACCATATTGGCCTTCCCAGGATGATACAAAATGGTGATATCATAGTCTTTCAACAGTGCCAACCACCTCCTCTGGCTCAAGTTAAGATCCTTTTCCTAGAACAAATACTGTAGGCTCCGATGATCCGTGAGTACCTCAGACGATATGCCGTAAAGATATTGCCTCCAAATCATCAGCGCATGAACAATGGCTACCAACTCTTAGTCATGAACATTGTAACTCTTCTCATGAACCTTCAACTGTCAAGATGCGTATGCAATCACCGTGCCATCCTACATCAATACTACACCCGATCCCAATACAAGGTGAATCACAATACATCATGTTGGATCTTGAACTTATGGGCAACACCAACACTGGCGCCGTAGTCAAAGTAGTCTTGAGCTTCTAAAATCTCAACTCACACTCATCTGACCATCTGAATAGGGCACCCTTCTGGTTCAATCTAGTCAATGTGGCTACTATGGTTGAAAATCCCTCTACAAACTGGCGATAATAACCCACCAAACCAAGGAAACTCCGGCTCTCTATAGCTGAAGTAGGTCTAGGCCAGTTCTAAAATGCCTCAATCGTTTTAGGATCCACCTTTATGCCTCTACCAATACAACATGCCCTAAAAAGGCCGACTAAGTCTATCCAAAACTCACACTTTGAAAATTGGGATATAACTGACTATCTCTGAGAGTCTGAAGTACAATCTGAACATGCTGCTCATGCTCGTCTCGACTGCAAGAGTAGATCAAGATATCATCTATGAATATAATCACAAAAGACATCAAATAGGGCTTGAATACCCGGTTCATCAAATCCATAAATGCTGCTGGGGAATTTGTCAACCCAAATGACATTACTAGGAACTCATAATGCCCATACCGAGTCCGAAAAGCTGTCTTAGGGACATTGGATGCCCTAATCTTCAACTGATGGTAGTCAGATCTCAAATCAATCTCGAAAACAATTTGTCACCTTGGAACTGATCAAATAAGTCATCAATCCTCGACAACAGATACTTGTTCTTGATAGTGACCTTGTTCAACTACCGATAGTCTATACACACCCTCATCGACTCGTCTTTCCTCTTCATGAACAACACGGGCACACCCCAGGGTGAGACACTAGTTCTAATGAATCCATTATAAAGAAAATCTTGCAACTGCTCCTTCAGTTCCTTCAACTCCAACGGGGCCATACGGTATGGTGGAGTAGAAATGGACTGAGTGCCCAAAGCCAAATCAATACAGAAATCAGTATCTATGTCGGGTGGCATCCTTGGGAGATCTGCAAGAAACACCTCTGGAAACTCACGCACAACACGTACTGAATCCATGGAAGGAACCTCCGCACTCGAATCATGAACATAGGCCAAATAGGCTAGACATCCCTTCTCGACCATACATCGAGCTTTCACATAAGAAATAACCCTGCTGATAGAATGGCCAGGTGTCCCCCTCCACTCTAATCGAGGCAACCTCGGCATGTAGGTCATCTTCTTGGCGTGACAATATAATATAAGGTGACAACCAATCTATACCCAAGATAACATCAAAATCTACCATATCAGGAATGAGGAGATCTACACTGGTCTCAAGACTCCCAACAGTAATCACACACGAGCGATAGACACGATATACAATAATAGAATCTCCCACAGACGTGGACACATACAAGGAGAAATCAAAGAATCACGAGGCACAACTAGATAAGGAGCTAAATAGGATGACACGTCAGAATAAGTAGAGCCCGGATCAAATAGAACTGAAGCATCTCTATGGAAAATTTGAACCATATCTATGATAACTCCGTCAGATGAATCAACCTTAGGCCTAGCTAGGAAAGCATAAAATCGAGGTTGGGCCCCACCACTCTGACCTATGTCTCTAGGAAGACTTCTAGTTGGCTGGCCTCCACCTCTAGCGGCCGGACCTCCACCTATAATGACCTGACCTCCAACTTTAGCTACCTGAGCGGGCGGTGGAGAAACCTGTGCTGGGATCATGGCACGAGAACTCTGTTGTGGCATGCCGCCCAACAAAATCCAACAAAACCTCTTAATGTGACTAGTACAAACTCAAAACACCCATCCCGCTGCTGTGGCTTCTAAAGCTGAAGTTGACCCGAACGGGCCGGATAACCACGGTGATATATCTAAATCGGAGGCGTACTAATAGGAGTTGATGGTGTACTGTAGGCTAGCTTCCTAGAATAAGGTACATAAGGACCACGACTCCCTGAAGCACTATGAGATGTCTGAAGCCCTGACTGAAATGGCTTGGGAGGATGTCCCCTACCAAAAGTGCCCCTGACTCCAAAAGAGGCAACACTAAAACTACCGGAATGGCGAGCCCTCTTATCAGACACTGACTCCCTCTCCTCAAAACAGACCATCTCGATCCGTCTAGAAATATCTAGGACCCTCTAAAAAGTAATATCATCTCTAGTCTCCTCGACCATCTGTAGCCTGCTAGTGAAAGTGAGCCCATCAATTCATCTCCTCACTCTCTCCCTTTCTGTAGGAAGCAAGATAATGAAATGGCGAGCTAGGTTCATAAATCAAGTCTCGTACTAGGTAACAGTCATATTACCCTGCTGAAGATGCTCAAACTGCTTGCGATAATCCTCTCTTAGAGTAACAGGGATAAACTTCTCTAGAAATAGCTGTGGCAACTGATACCAGGTAAGTGCAGGCGACCCAGCTGATCAAGTCAACATATACACCACCTCTTGGCGAAACTAGTCGTCTGAAACACTACAAAGTCTACCCCATTGGTCTTAACTATACCCATGTTCTGTAACACCTTGTGGCAGTGGTCTAGATAATCACGTGGGTCCTCAGAAGGTGCACCACGAAAATAAACAGGAAAGATCTTGGTAAACCTTTCCAACCTCAATAAATCCTCAGAAGACATAGCAAACCTATCACCGACCTATGCCGCAACAACCGGCTGAACCACCCCAATTGGCGGGACTGTTGGTGTCTGATACCGGGGAGCCGCGTGCTCCGGTATGTGAGTAGAGGGAGTCTGTGCTCCGACCACCGCAAGAGAGACGAATGGTGCCACCGGGAAAGTATCGGTCTAGGCTAGACTCTAAATAAGGCCCACCAAACGGACTAGAGCGTCCTGAATCACTGGAGTGACTATGAACCCCTCCAGGACCTGAGCTGGTTTGACGGGTACAGTCTGAGCTGGAACCTCCTCCTCGTGATCAATTTGAGGCTCCATTGCGGGTGCTGCTGCTCGAGCTCTAGGCTAAGCTCTGCCTATGGCTTGGCCTCGGGCTCTGCCCCTGGTAGTAGCTACCACAGGGGGCTCCGACTCCTTTTTGGTTGTAGATGAAGTGCATGTTCCCACCACCTGCGAGAGAACAAGAATAAAATGGTTCAATCATAAATGATAGAATAAAATCACACGATAGAGAAAGAAAGAAATGAATTTTTTCCTAAACTCCATAGCCTCTTGAAGATAAGTACATACATCTCCGTACCGATCCTCCATAAACTGCTAAGCTTGATCGTGACTCGTGAGACCTAGGCAACCTACTGCTCTAATACCAACTTGTCACGACCCGGATTGCCTCCTTCGGGACTGTGATGGCGCCTAAAATTTCACTTGCTAGGCAAGCCAATGTTAGAATAGTTTTTAGCCATTTTTAACAATCCAAATTAAAATTTAACCAATAAGCTGAATAAACTGAAATAGAGTGAGAAAATCGTGACAACACCGATATATAGATACAATCGTAGAACTAGTGTCAGACATACACGAGTGACTAGTGTAATACAAATAATTGTCTGAATGAAAACATGACTGTCTGAAATGAAATAAACAATTAGAATAAGGTAGAAGGGGATTTTAGGGCTGCGAGCACCGTGCAATTGACCCCAAGTCTCCGTCAGGCAATCAATTCGAGCAATCTATTGAATGCCGCTAGGACCGACTCGAAAATCTGCACAAGAAGTGCAGAGTGTAGTATGAGTACAACCGACCCCATTTACTCGGTAAGTGTCAAACCTAACTGATGAAATAGTGACGAGGCTCAGGCGGATCACTTATAATATCCTGTACGCAACATAATAATAATAACACAAAAGGAACACAGGAAATGCAAGGCAGTTAACTTATGAAAATAAACTCAATCCTCGAAATTAGTAAAACCAGAAACATCAGTCCTAAAAATCTCGTTTGGAAACACTGAAAGCTTACACAATGAAAATATGAATACATAACACACAATCCGTTGCGGCGTGCAACCCGATCCCACTGTACAAACACAATCCGCCCTTATTTCACCATATCAATATCAAGACCAACATGTAAAATTCTTTGCGGCGCGCAACTCGATCCCACCATATATCAGAATTAATATCACAATCCTCCCTTATTTCATCATATAAAAATCATATATAAAATCCGTTGTGGCGTGCAACCCGATCCCACCATGTCAATATCAATCCTGCATTCCACCCATTGTGGCATGGAACCCGATCCATAAAAAAATCAATAAATGTAATTAATTCAACAACTCAATTCACAAGAATTTCTAGGATTAAAGAATATGAAAGCAAAGCAATAAGGAACTCCGTACCAAATCAAGGAGTGCAACAATTAATAGAAAGCAACAAGATAAGCCAAATATATGATAGTTAAAGTGTACAGGTAAGACAATTACGGCAAGTAGCTATTAATCATGGAAGTATCAAAGAAACAAATTCAATACAAGAATAATTAATGATAAGTAACAAGTTACAACATAAAATGCAACTAAAGCATGTAATAGTTAAGATAAAGAATAAGATAATTAATGAAATACGGGAAAGCATGGAAACACCTATTTTGATGGCGTATATACACTCGTTACCTTGCTATACGCCATTACACACATAATTCACATAAAATATAGTTCAAGGGTTTCTAATTTCCTCACTTACCTCGCTGCGTAATCAAATCAAAGCTCAATCGTGGCCTTTCTTATAAAATTCACTTCCAAACCAATCGAATCTAACCAAAATTGACTTAATATCAACAAACAATGCTAGGTAAATCAGTTACAATACATAAAGTTGACATCTTTATACTTTTCTCAAAAAGTCAACCCCCGTCTCGCTTGGTCAAAACCCGAGATTGAGACCAAAACCTAATTACCCATTCACCAGCGAGCCCGATTATGCGGTTAGTTTCGAAATCCGACCTCAATCTAAATCTCAATTTTACAAAAACCCCCAATTCTAACCAAATCCCTAATTTCTTCCATTGAAATCCTAGGTTTAATGTTGAAAACACTTGGAAAGTAATGGGTAATTGAGAAGAAATAGATTAAGTTGCTTACCATTGTATTTGGGAATAAAATCCTCTTAGAAAATCGTCTCTAGGGTGCTTAGGGTTGAGAGTTTGTAAGAAATGAGTTAAATTCCGTTTTCTCAGCTATTTGTCCAGTCCCAGATGTCGCAAATGCGATCTGGGGGGTTCACAAATGCCAGAAATCCATCGCAAATGCGAAGAGCTCCTATCTCTGCTGCCATCACAAATGCGATGGTTTTGTTCGCAAATGCGAACATAGGATAACCCCAAATGAAAATTTGATCGCAAATGCGGTGTAGCCCACCCCAACACCCTATCGCAAATGCGATGAAATTGTTCGCAAATGCGAACCTAGTAGAGTTCCTCCTATTATCGCAAATATGATACTAAGCTCGCAAATGCAAGAACTGAGAGTTGTGCAGAAAAACCAACAGACTCCTAACTCTCTCAAACACTCCGCTACGCATCCGAAACTCATCCGAGCCCTCGGGGCTCCAAACCAAACATGCACACAAGTGTAATAACATCATACAAACTCGCTCGCACGATAAAACCACTAAAATAACACCTAGACCTATGAATCAGACATCAAAATGAATGATATTTTCAAAGAAACTCAAGAACAAGCAACATTACAACCGGACGTCCGAATCACGTAAAATCAACTCTGTTTTGCACCAAATTTTGTAGACAAGTTATAAAGACTAATGAACCTATACCAAGTTCTTGAACCGAAATTCTACCCTGGTAGCAATAAAGTCAACCTACGGTCAAACTTGGAAATTCTTTTAGCCTTCAAATTACTAGTTTTCAACAAATTACGTTAAATAAAGTTAGGGACTTCCGAATTTGATTCCGGGCATACGCCCGAGTCCTAAATCACGACACGGACCCATAAGGACCATCAAAACACTGATCCAGGTCTGTTTAGACAAAACATTGACCATAGTCAACTCAAGTGAGTTTTAAGGCAAAATTTCACATTTTCATAAATGTTTCACATAAATTTTTTCCAAAAAAGAACACGGATTGTGCACACAAATTGAGGAAAGCTAAACGGAGCTATTCGAGGTCTCGGATCTCAGAAATAAAGGCTTAAACATAAATTGACCTATCAGGTCATCACACTTCACCACCAACACTATCTACATCCCTTCCACCCGCATTAGCTAAATAAGCAGGGAATGCCTCTCTTCCACGGTCTCCTAACCACGAGAACATGGGGAACATTTACACGACACCTTCTCAAGATCCTCGAGGAAGGAGAAGCACCACTTTTTCGATTTCAAAAGAGTGCCATGTTCTCTCCATGCCGGTGGAGCTCACCAATTATATGAAGCCACTGGCTTCAGTGAGGGATTGGAAAAATATGGGCTCCCTTTCTGGAGAGTGCTTGATACACGACAACATGCACTATTCGGCGTAGGTATCACCCTAACTTCCTCCTATCTTCTTTTTCGTTTATACTTTGCGATAATAACCTTGATTCTAACCTTTTTTAGGCCATCCTCTTTATTTCTGAGGGCCTGCAAAGGTTGATCCTAGATAAATAAGAACTTGCTTCCGAGCGGGATCAACTTTTGGCTGAAATAAATTAGCTCGCCGAGCACCTCCCAGTGCTGGAAGAAAATGTTGCACAGATGAACAAGCTTGAGGCTTCGTTACAACAAATTGAGAAAGATAAAATGGCCTACACCAAGAAGCTGCCCAATTGCATGAAGATCTTAGAGAGGGTAAGGCTAAGTGGGTCGAACTTGAGGATGCGGTAACAGCCGATGCCGAGCACAAATATTCCTTTGATGAAAAAGCTAATAATTTGAAGGCTAACTTTATGCTCCAAAACCGAGGAGGTCAATGCTATCGAGGAGAGGAGGGCTAAAATGGAAGAGAGGCTCAAAAGGGTCATGAATCAAAAACGGCTTCACTCAACTACTAATGTTGAGCTTGATTTTTGACTCAGCGTAATAAAGGCTGAAAAAGAAGAGCTCCAGGTCAAAATTCACAAGCTTCGAGCAAACTTCCAGGATCAAGAAGACTCATCGTCTTCGAGAACACTTATTCTATGTATCATATGATGAGGAAGACTTTGGAGGAGTCCAAAGTAGGTATTTCAAACATTGACGATTGTATTCCCAAAGCTCAGGAACTGGAGTTAACTGCTCGTGAGAATCTTCATGCTCGGCCCGATGCAACTGACTCCTCGAATACCAATTCCGAGTATTCAGGAATCAAATGGGAGGCTGAAGAGGATTAAGGCCCCGAACCGGCAGGGGAACAACATTCTTCCACTAGGGAGAATGAGGACCCTTCCCTCCCTTCGGGTTCTGGCAGCAAAGAATAATGTATAAATTTTTTCTTTTATTCTTTGTAATTATGCCAATAGTTTTTTTTACTAATTTTGGAACTTTAATAAATAAAAGAGCCTTTGCTTAAATATTGTGCAAAACCATTTCTTTTATGTTAATTGATAAAGCTTCGGAACTCTTTCTCATCCGATAACTTTTGATTCCGAGCATAAACACTTCTGGAATCTACCCTTTACTAAGAGGGTTTAATAAGAGAGGGCTCTTATGTTTACAATGCTCTTGAAGAGGACTTCTCTTGTTCATTACGACACAAGCATTTGAAATTTTTCTAAAATATGAAATGATAAAATAATTTAACTTATCAATCAGACAAGAAATAAGAAAAAAGGACTTTGATTTATTCCTTCTATCTTCAAAAGTATACCTACATAAACATTTATCTGCTTAAGTAAATAGAGCTGCCAATACATGTGGCTAACTTATATAACTTATTTCTACGAAGCTGATTGCAGCCCTTGGTCTCGATAAGACATTGATCCCGGTTCTAACAGTCCTAGATTTTGGTGGCACTCCTAGTGCCGTAACATGTATTATTATTCCCCCTAGTGTTCTAGTGCTAAGTATGAGATTTGAACGCTGGAATTCTTGTATTCATCGAACGTTCTTCCCTTCATTTTGTACTTTGCTATTTCATCGGTAGAGATAACTTGATAATCTGTTTGAGTTTTGGGAGGCGAGATTTTCCATAAAACCAAAGATAATTGAACTATCCACAAGCTTTTTTTCGCAAGAGCTCATGGTCGTCGTCCCCAACGGTGGAAGAATTTTTTGTGCCTTGATATCGAAGGTCTTGTCCTTGCCGATGATCCTTTCTTAATAGTATGCTTTATGTCGCTGCCTCGTTAAATACCTTGCCAAATTTTTTGAAGAGATTTTCTTCTCAAATTCATTGGTAAAAAACTTTAACTAGTTTTCAATCAATTCCAATTACTTTTTCATGAGTTCCAAAATCAAATCTATGAATTTTCATAGTAGAAATTAGAAATTTTGTGAAATTGAGATTTTGAGCTGAATTGAGGTATGATTTAGAAAAAAAATCACGTATCCGGACTTGGTGGTGAATGGGTAATCGGAAAATTGTCCGAATCTTGGTTTTTACCAAGAAAGCCCGAGGTTGACTTTTGTTGACTTTTTAAAAAATAATCAGAATTTAAATTTTTTATTCGAGGGTAGTTTAAAGATATTTTGAATTGTTTGATCAATAATTTGCTTGATTAGGTTGGTTTGGAGGCTAGTTCGAAAGGCAAAGCCGTGATTGATTGTTGATTTGGTTGCGGATGGTTAACTTTGACTTGAGCAAATTAGGACTTGTTTGGTCTATTTACTACATGAACTATTTGTGGGGATGTCATATATATGCGAGGCGATGAGTATATATACGTTGTCTTATTTGTACCATGTTATTTAATTTATGTCACGACCCGGATTTTCCAACGTCGGGACCATGATGTCGCCTAATATTAAACCCGCTAGCCAAGCCAACGTTACCGATTATTTTATCTTGTTTCTTTATTCTTAATAGTTAGCAGGTGATGTACAAAATCAGCGGAAATAAAAGTGCGGAAGAAACATAATCTAATAACTTAATTAAATACTATTACGAAATTCATAACAACTACTCCCAGAATTTGGTGTCACAATTTCACGGACTGTCTATGAATACTACAAATAGAGGTCTGAACAAAACAAAATACATCTGTCTCAGAAATACATAAGAACATGAAAGAAATAGGATAGAAGGTGAAGCCAAGGCCTGCGGACTCCTACATGGGTCTCCACTGGACTGAAGGCAGAAACCTCGATCTAGGGTCCGTAGGGTCCAGTACCGGGATCTGCACAAAAGTGCAGAGTGTAGTATCAGTACAACCAACCCCATGTACTGAGTAAGTGTCGAGCCTAACCTCGACGAAGTAGTGACGAGGCTAGGACACGCCAACCAAGTAACCTATGCAGTTTAATCATATATGAAAAGCAATAATAATAACAAGAAATAGACAGCTAAATTCAAGGAAAGGGGAAACATGCTGAGGGGAGGGAATATCAAGTGATAAAATAATTAAGTAAAGAGACAAAATAAATATCAACTCAACACCACAGAAATAGAAACACAAAAGCAAGTGCACGACATCACCCTTCGTGCTTTTACTCTCATCCTTACTGTAAATCAATAGAAACGACACGACATCACCCTTCGTGCTTTTGATCTCATCCTCACCATAAATCAATAGAAAAGACACGACATCACCCTTCGTGCTTTTACTCTCTCATAATCATGGCACAATAGCACCCTTCGTGCTTTTACACTCACTCACAATATCATGCACGGCATCACCCTTCGTGCTTTAACACTCTTCCTCACCAAAACAAATCAATAACAGAAATCCAGCAAGGAAATCAACAATATAAACAATAATAAAAACCATATGCCTCGGCAAGGGAGCCAATAGTAGAATCAATATCATACCGGCAAGGGAAACAACTACAACCAATCTCACTTAGTTACTTGACATCACGTGATAATTCTCAACTTGAACCCATACTCAACAATAGGCAATACCAAGGAATTTCTATCAACATGAATAACCATCAATTTTGACATAGGTAGTGCTTAATGAAAATAGCATATAAATCACAACATACGACTCAAGGTCATGTTTGACACCAACGTATAGATACTCGTCACCACACCTATACGTTGAACATGATACCAACACGTAGCAAATAGGACACAACACCTATTCCCTCAATCTAAGGTTAAGCCAAACACTAACCTCGAATTCCACGGCCAAACTCAAGCCTCAATTACCGCTTTCCCTTTATAATTCGCCTCCAATTCAATTGTATCTAGACATAATTAGCTAAACAATATCAATAAATGCTAAATAATTCACCCCCAATGCTTAATTATGAGTTTTCTATCATTCTTCCCAAAAAGTAAAAAATCGACCCCGGGCCCGCTTGGTCAAAATACGAGGTTCAGACCAAAACCCGATCACCCATTCACCCACGAGCCCAAATATGTAATTAGTTTTGTAATCCGACCCCAAATCGAGGTCTAAATTCCCAAATTTGTAAAATTCCAAATTCTCCTAAAATCCAAAATTTCTACCATTGAAGAACAAGATTTGGGCCAAGAAATCTAATGAGTGTTAATGGAAAATGAAGAAAATGAGTTTAAGAACACAAATCTATGATTTGGTGATTAAATCCCTCTTCAAAAATCACCCAAGGTCGGATTCTATGGAAGAAGATATGAAACTATGGTGTTTTCCCATTTTTGCTACTGTTTTAAAAGGCTGGACAAACCTTCTACGCGTTCCTGTGCAGTCTGTCACGTCCGTGTAGCAGTGGCCCTATTGGCCTTCGCGTTCGCGAGATACCCCACACGTTCGCGTAAGATTTCTCCCCCGTGCCTTCGCGTTCGCGTGCCTTTAGCCGCGTTCACATAGGGTATAGATCCCATCCCCTAGTTCCCCCACCTAAGGCAGTGCGTTCGCGAGGGGCCAGACATGTTCGCGTAGAGCACCCAACAAATGCTCCGTGTTCACGTCATGGTCTATGCGTTCGCATAGAGTAACCTAGGCCCCTTCCCCGTTTGCTATTCGCGTTTGCGTGGGTTACCACGCATTCGCATAGAATAAAATCACAGACAATAGATACAGAAATCTCACACAATATTTTCTAAGTCCGAAACACCCCGATACCTATCCGAAACTCACCCGAGCCCCCGGGGCTCCAAAGCAAACATGCACACAACCTTAAAAACATCCTACGGACTTACTCGTGCGATCAACTTGCTAAAATAACATCTTAAACAACGAATTTAGCATCAAAATCAAAGGAAAATCTCAAGAACTTTTAAAGTTTCAAATTTCACAACTACGGGTTCGAATCACGTCATATGACCTCCGTTTCTTACCAAATTTTATAGGCATTACTCAAATAATATATTAAACATGTACCGGGATCCGGAACCAAAATACAGGCTCTATACCATCAATTTCAAATGTAGCCAAATTTCCAAAAACTCTTATAATATTAGTTAAACAATTTCTTTCAAAAATTCATTTCTCGGGGTTGGGACTTGGGAATTCGATTTCGGGCATATTCCCAAGTCCCATATTTTCCTACGGACCCTCAGGGACCATCAAATCACGAGTCTAGGTCTGTTTTCCCAAAATGTTGGCCGAAGTCAACTGAAATTCAATTTTAAAGGCAAAATTAGCAGTTTTCTCAGTTTTTCATATAAAAGCTTTATGGATATACGCCCGTACTGCGCACGCAAAATGAGGTGAGACAAAAGAAGGTTTTCAAGGCCTTGGAACATAGTTTTGACTTATAAAACGAGGAATGACTTTTTGGGTCATCACATTCTCCACCTCTAAAACAAACGTTTGTCCTCGAACGGACATAGAAAAGAACCTGAAGCGAGGAAAAGATGGGGATACCGGATCCATATATGGGACTCGGAATCCCAGGTAGCTGCCTCGACAGGCTGACCTCTCCACCGAACACGAACCGAAGGATAACTCTTCGATTTCAACTGATGAACCTGCCTGTCTAGAATAGCTACTGACTCCTCCTCATAGGTCAAATCCTTGTCCAACTGGACAGTGCTGAAGTCTAACACATGGGATGGATCGCCGTGATACTTCTGAAGCATAGACACATGAAATACTTGATACACAGCTGATAAACTCAGTGGCAACGCAAGTCTGTAAGCCACCACTCCCACTCTATCAAGGATCTCAAAAGGACCGATGTACCTAGGGCTTAGCTTGCCCTTCTTCCCAAATCTCATCACGCCTTTCATAAGTGACACCTGAAGCAACACCCGCTCTCCAACCATGAATGCTACATTAGGAACCCTGTGGTCGGCATAACTCTTCTGCCTGGACTAAGCTGTACGAAGTCTATCCTGAATGATCTTAACCTTATCCAAGGCATCCTTCATTAAGTCTGTACCCAACAACCGAGCCTCTTCCGACTCAAACCATCTAACAGGAGACCGACACCGCCTACCATATAATGCCTCATAGGGAGCCATCTGAATGCTCGACCGATAGCTGTTGTTGTAGGAAAACTCAACTAAGGGCAATGATTGATCCCAAGAACCTCCAAAGTCAATGACATAGGCTCGTAGCACATCCTCCAAAATTTGAATAGTACTCTCGGACTGTCCGTCCGTCTGAGGATGAAACGCTGTGCTCAACTCAACCCGTGTGCCCAACTAACGCTGAACTGCCCTCCAGAAATGCGAGGTAAACTGCGTACCTTGGTCAGAAATGATAGACACCGTCACCCCATGAAGACGAACAATCTCCCTAATATAGATCTCTACCAATCTTTCCGAAGAATAGGAAACTGCCACATGAATAAAATGTGGACTTGGTCAGCCTATCCACAATAACCCATACTACATCAAACTTCCTCTGAGTTCGTGGGAGTCCAACAACAAAATCCATGGTGATACACTCCCACTTCCACTCAGGAATCTCAATCTGCTGAAACAATCCACCAGGCCTCTGATGCTCGTACTTAACCTGTTGACAATTCAAACACCGAGCTACATATAACACAATATCCTTCTTCATCCTCCTCCATCAATAATGCTGCTGCAAATCTTTATACATCTTTGCGGTGTCCAGATGAATGGAGTACCGGGAACTATGGGCCTCCTCCAAAAATAACTCACAAAGTCCATCCACATTGGGCACACAAACACGACCCTGCATCCGTAGAACTCCATCATCCCTAACTGAAACCTGCTTGGCACCACCGTGACGCACCGTGTCCCTAAGGACAAGTAGATGAGGATCATCATACTGCCGATATCGAATACGATCAAATAATGAAGAACAAGCAACTGTATAAGCTAGAACACGCCCGGGCTCAGAAATATCCAATCTCATGAACTGATTGGCTAAAGCCTGAATATCCAAAGCAAGCGATCTCTCCCCGACCAGAATATATGCAAGGCTACCCATACTGGCTGACTTCCAACTCAAAGCATCGGCCACCATATTGGCCTTCCCCGGATGATACAAGATGGTGATGTCATAGTCTTGCAACAACTCCAACCATCTCATCTGCCTCAAATTCAACTCCTTTTGCTTGAACAAGTATTGCAAACTCTTGTGATATGTGAACACCTCACATGACACGCCATATAGATAATGCCTCCAAATCTTCAGCACGTAGACAATGGTTGCTAGCTCCAAATCATGAACTAGATAATTCTTCTTGTAGATCTCAACTGAAGCGAAGCATATGCAATAACCTTGCCATCCTGCATCAACACTGCACCAAGTCCAATATGAGATGCATCACAATACACAGTATATGGCCTGAACCTGTGGGCAAAACCAACACCGACGCCGTAGTCAAAGCTGTCTTGAGATTCTGAAAGCTGGCCTCACACTCATCTGACCACCTGAACTGGGCACCCTTCTGAGTCAACCTGGTCATCGGGGCTGCAATAGACAAAATCCCCTCCACGAACCGACGATAGTATCCTACCAAACCCAAGAAACTCTGGATCTCTGTGGCTGATGTGGGTCTAGGACAATCCTTGACCGCCGAAATCTTCTTAGGATCCACCTGAATACCCTCTGCTGATACAACATGACCCAAGAATGCAACTCAACTCAACCAAAACTCATATTTCAAAAACTTAGCATATAGCTGACTATTCTTCAGAGTCTGGAGAACGACTCGAAGGTGCTGCTCATGCTCCTCCCGGCTGCGGGAATAAATCAGGATATCATCAATGAAGACAATCACGAAGGAACCCAAATAAGGCCTGAACACTCGGTTCATCAAGTCCATGAAAGCTGCTGGGGCATTTGTCAACCCGAATGACATCACTAAGAACTCATAATGCCCGTACCTAGTGCAAAAAGCTGTCTTAGGGACATCAGATGCCCTAATCCTCATCTGATGGTAGCCAGATCTCAAATTGATCTTTGAAAATACCTTGGCACCCTGAAGCTGATCAAACAAATCATCAATACTCAGCAATGGATACTTGTTCTTGATGGTAACCTTGTTCAATTGCCGATTATCTATGCACATCCTCATCGATCCGTCCTTCTTCTTAACGAACAACACCGACGCACCCCAAGGCGAGACACTAGTCCTAATAAAGCCTTTATCAAGCAAATCCTGCAACTATTCTTTCAACTCTGGCGGGGCCATACGATATGGCGGGATAGAAATGGGCTGAGTGCCTGAAGCCAAATCAATGCAAAAGTCAATATCCATGTCAGGTGGCATACCCGGCAGGTCTGTAGGAAACACCTCTGGAAACTCACAGACAACAGACACAGAATCCATAGAAGGCACCTCAGCACTAGAATCACGAACATAAGCTAAATAGGCCAAACACCCCTTCTCGACCATGCACCGAGCCTTCATATAAGAGATAACCCTGCTAGAAGAATGACCAGGAGTACCTCTCCACTTCAGTCGAGGCAAACCCGACAATGCTAAAGTCACGGTCTTGGCATGGCAATCCAATATGGCATGATAAGGCGACAACCAATCCATCCCCAAAATGACATAAAAATCTACCATATCAAGGAGTAGAAGATCTACACTGGTCTCAAGACCCCCAATAACCACTACACATGAACGGTAGACACGATATACCACAATAGAATCACCCACCAGTGTAGACACGTATATAGGAGCACTCAGAGAATCACGAGGCATAACCAAATAAGGGGCAAAATAAGATGACACATAGGAATATGTGGACCCTAGATCAAATAAAATCGAAGCATCCCTGCTGCAAACTGAAACCATACCTGTGATAACTGCATCGGAGGCCTCAACCTCAGGTCTAGCTGGAATAACATAACATTGGGGCTGAGCCCCACCAATCTGAACTACATCCCTAGGATGGCCTCCTGTTGGCTGACCTCTACCTCTAGTAGCCTGGCCTCCACCTCTAACTGCCTGACCTCCACCTCTAACACCTCGACCCCCACACCTAGTAGATTGAGCGGGTGGTGGAACATCTAGTGCTGGAACCATGAGGCGAGAACCCTGATGCTGAGAACTACTCGAGGCTCGAGGGAAAAATCTAGCAATGTGCCCCTGAACACCACAAATATAATAAGATCTCAGCTGCTAAGATTACTCGCCCTGAAACTAACCCTGACGACCTGAGTAACCACCCTAAAAACTCTAGAGCGGCTGTGCACTAATAGAAGCTGGTGGTGCACTGTAGGGCAACTGATCAGAATACTGCATATGAGAACCACGACAACCTGGAGCACTGCGAGAAACCTGAAGTGCTGAATGAAACGGCCTGGGAGGATGGGCCCTACCAAAAGAATCCCTGCCTCCAGATGAGGCACCACTGAACCTGCCAAAATGACGGGGCCTTTTGTCAGACCCCTCACCACTCACCTGTAATAGAACCATCTCAACTCGTCTGGCCACGTTGGCTGCATCGTGGAAGGAAATATCACTCCCTGTCTCTTTTGCCATCTGCAATCTGATCGGCTGATCTAGTCCCTCAATAAACCTCCTCACCCTCTCTCGGTCGGTGGGAAGTATCATAATAGCATAATGGGCCAAGGTAATGAATTTGGTCTCCTACTGAGTGACGGTCATAAAACCCTGCTAGAGACGCTCAAACTGCCTCCGATAATCCTCTCACTGAGAGATAGGTAGAAACTTCTCCAAAAACAACTGAGAGAATTGGGCCCAAGTCAAAGGCGGTGATCCAGCTGGTCTAGCCAAATAATAATCTCTCCACCAAGTCTTGGCGGAACCTGACAGACGAAAGGTAGCAAAGTCAACCCCATTGGTCTCCACTATCTCCATGTTCCGTAGAACCTCGTGGCAGCTATCCAAATAGTTCTAGGGATCCTTTAAAGATGCATCGCTATAAGTAGTAGTGAAAAGCTTGGTGAACCTGTCCAACCTCCACAAAGCATCAGCAGACATAGCTTCTCCATCACCGGTCTGAGCCACAACACCCGACTGAACTACCCCAGTTGTTTGAGCTACTGGAGTCTAAAACTGAGAAGCCAGCTGCTCCGGAGGGCGAGTAGCGGGAGTCTGGGATCCTCCCCCAACCTGAGAGATGGCTGGTGCTGTAGGAAGTAAGCCCTCCTGAGCGACACTCTCCATGAGGCCCAGTAGACGAACCAGAGCATTGTACCGGGGTAGCGATGAACCTCTCGGGAACTTGAGCTGGCCGATCCGGAACTGTCTGGGCAGGAACCTTATCATCAAACTCTAATTGAGGCTCCGCCAATGGTGCTGCTGCTCTAGGCTGAGCTCTGCCTCTGCCTTGGCCTCTAGCACGACTTTGGCCTCGTCCTCTGCCCCTTGTAGGAGCTTCCACTGGGGACTCAGGCTGCTGATCAGTGGATGAAGAAGCACGTGTTCTCTCCATCTGCGAGTTAATAGAGTAGAAATTCAATTAGCATTGAGAAATCAAATTGCACGACAGAGAAGAATAGATGTGAAGTCATTCCTAAACTCTGTAGCCTCTGGGGAATAAGCACAGACGTCTCTGAACCGATCCCTCAGACTCTACTAAGCATGTCCGTGAATTGTGAGACCTAAGCTACCTAGTTCTCTGGTACCAACTTGTCACGACTCGGATTTCCAACCGCCGGGAACGTGATGGTGCCTAACATTGAACCCGCTAGGTAAGCCAACATTACCGGTTATTTTATGTTGTTTCTTTATTCTTAATATTTATCAGGTGATGTACAAAATCAACGGAAATAAAAGTGTGGAAGAAATAGAATCTAATAACTTAATTAAATACTATTACGAAATTAATAACAACTACTCCCAGAATTTGGTGTCACAATTTCACGGACTGTCTATGAATACTACAAATAGAGGTCTGAACAAAACAAAATACATCTATCTCAGAAATACATAAGAACAGGAAAGAAATAGGATAGAATGTGACTACCTCGGGGTCTCCACTGGACTGAAGGCAACAACCTCGATCTAGGGTCCGTAGGGTCCAGTACCGGGATCTGCACAAAAGTGCAGAGTGTAGCATCAGTACAACCGATCCCATGTACTGAGTAAGTGTCGAGCCTAACCTCGGCGAAGTAGTGACGAGGCTAGGACACGACAACCAAGTAACCTGTGCAGTTTAATCATATACGAAAAGCAATAATAATAACAAGAAATAGACAACTAAATTCAAGGAAAGGGGAAACATGCTGAGGGGAGGGAATATCAAGTGATAAAATAACGAATTAAAGCGACAAAATAAATATCAACTCAACACCACAGAAATAGTAACACAAAAGCAAGTGCACGTCATCCCCCTTCGTGATTTTACTCTCATCCTCACTATAAATCAATAGAAACGGCATGACATCACCCTTCGTGCTTGTACTCTCTCATAATCATGGCATGCCATCACCCTTCGTGATTTTACTTTCTCATAATCATGGCACAGCATCACCCTTTGTGCCTTTACACTCACTCACAATATCATGCACGACATCACCCTTCGTGCTTTAACACTCTTCCTCACCAAAACAAATCAATAACAGAAATCCGGCAAGGAAATCAACAATATAAACAATAATAAAAACCATACTCCTCGGCAAGGGAGCCAATAGTAGAATCAATATCATACCGGCAAGGGAAAAAACTACAACCAATCTCACTTAGTTACTTGACTTCACGTAATAATTCTCAACTTGAACCCATACTCAACAATAGGCAATACCAAGGAATTTCTATCAACATGAATAACCATCAATTAGACATAGGTAGTGCTTAATGAGAATAGCATATAAATCACAACACACGACTCAAGGTCATGCTTGACACCAACGTATAGATACTCGTCACCACACCTATACGTTGAACATGATACCAACACGTAGAAAATAGGACACAACACATATTCCCTCAAGCTAAGGTTAATCCAAACACTTACCTCGAATTCAACAGCCAAACTCAAGCCTCAATTACCGCTTTCCCTTTAGAATTTGCCTCCAATTCAATTATATCTAGACATAATTAGCTTAACAATATCAATAAATACTAAATAATTCAACCCCAATGCTTAATTATGAGTTTTCTATCATTCTTCCCTAAAAGTCAAAAATCAACCCTGGGCCCGCTTGGTCAAAACACGACGTTCGGACCAAAACCCGTTTACCCACGAGCCCGAATATGTAATTAGTTTTGGAATCCGACCCCAAATCGAGGTCTAAATTCCAAAATTTGTAAAATCCCTAATTCTCCTAAAATCCCTAATTTTTACCCTTGAACAACAAGATTTGTGCCTAGAAATCTAATGGGTGTTAATGGAAAATGAAGAAAATGAGTTTAATAACACAAACCTATGATTTGGTGATGAAATCTCTCTTCAAAAATCGCCCAAGGTCGGATTCTATGGAAGAAGATATGAAAATATGGTCTTTTCCCGTTTTTGCTATTGTTTTAAAAGGCTGGACAAACCTTCTACGCGTTCGCGTGAGTTCTGTCGCGTTCGCGTAGCAGTGGCCCTATTGGCCTTCGCATTCGCGAGATACCCCACGCGTTCGTGTAGGCTTACTCCCCTATGGCCTTCAAGTTCACATGCATTTGGCCTCGTTCGCATAGGGTATAGATCCCATCCCCCAGGACCCTTCCCCGTTTTCTCTTCGCGTTCACGTCATGGTCTATGTGTTCGCATAGAATAAAATCACAGACATCAGATACAACAATCTCACACCAGATTTTCTAAGTCCGAAACACCTTGATACCTATCCGAAAGTCACCCAAGCCCTCGAAGCTCCAAACCAAACATGCAAACAACCTTAAACATCCGACAGACTTAATCGTACGATCAAATTGCTAAAATAACATCTTAAACAACGAATTTAGCATCAAAATCAAAGGAAAATCTCAAGAACTTTCAAAGATTCAAATTTCACAACTACGGGTCCGAAACACGTCATATGACTTCCGTTTCATACCAAATTTTACAGGTATCACTCAAATACTATATTAAAATTGTACCCGGCTCCGGTACCAAAATACAGGCGTGATACCATTAATTTCAAATATAGCCAAATTTCCAAAAACTCTTATAATTTCAGTTAAACAATTTCTTTCAAAAATTCATTTCTCGGGCTTGGGACCTCGGAATTCAGCTCCGGGCATACGCCCAAGTCCCATATTTTCATACGGACCACCAGGGACCGTCAAATCATGGGTCCGGGTCCGTTTTCCTAAAATGTTGACCAAAGTCAACTTAAATTCGATTTTAAAGGCAAAATTAGCATTTTCCTCAGTTTTTCATATAAAAGCTTTATGGATATACGCCCGTACTGCTCACGCAAAATGAGGTGAGACAAAAGGAGGTTTTCAAGGCCTCGGAACACAGTTTTGACTTATAAAATGAGTGATGCCTTTTTGGGTCATCACAATTTACTATGCCTTTTCTGCATTAACTAGATTGTTTATTCTTTAACAACAACACTTTCGTGTTTATTGCTTATGTTGAGGTTGTGATATTGAAAGTTGGATTTGCTTATTTTTGCATCATGTTTGAAGCTAAAATTTTCTCCCCACCTTGCTTGATACTTTGGGTTATTATTGTTGCTTGGTGAGGATGAATGAAAAGAACGAAGGGTGTTTTGTGCTTTATTTTCCTATTGTGCTTATTGATTGAGTGCACGAGAGGATTAAAACACGAAGGGTGATGTCGTGTACTTGATTGATTTATTATCACTATCATATGAGGATGAGAATAAAAGTATGACGAGTGATACCGTGCACATGCTTTATTTATATTATATGGTGAGGATTAGAGTAAAAGCACGAAGGGTGATGCCATGCAATTGCATTTTACATTATATGGTGAGGACGAGAGTAAGAACGAAGGATGATGCCATGTAATTTAAAGATTTCATTGATTTTTCTTGATACTTGGATTGTGAATTTAACTTGGTGATTTCGTTGCTTATATCGGAAAGAGACTTACTTGGTGATTCTGTATTTACTGTTCCAGTTGTTGCCCCTTTTATATGCGGTGCACATGTTTTATATATACATATGCACAAATTTTTAGTAAGTGTCTTGTCTTAGCCTAGTAACTAGCTCGTCAGAGTTAAGCTCGACACTTACTGCGTATACTGGGATGGTTGTTCTCATATTACAGTTTTGCACTTCTTATGCAGATTTTTACAATAGTACTAGCGGAGTCCCCGAGAGGCACTAGGCGGATACTAGTCATTCGAGGTAGAGTTGCACCGCGTTCGCATGCCCTAATGTCACTTACCTATTTCTATTGTAATGTTACCATTTCAATTCGGACAACATTGTATTTATTTTGAAACCTTGTATTTAGTTGGATCTAGACGCTCATGTACTTGTAACACCAGACTTTTGGGTGGTTTATATTATGTGTTGGTCATTTATTAGATATCTACTGCTTTTCTTTTTATATTATCTATTTATGTTGGCTTGCTTGGAATTCGGTGTTTATCCCCATCATGGACCCGCGGTTGGGATTTCTGGCAGTGATGCTACGATATCGTAGTTGGTCTTTTGTTGTTCGATATGGTGGATTTTGAGGTTATTCTTGATATGGATTGGATGTTCCCGTATCATACTATCTTGGATTCTAATGCCAAGATTGTGACGTATGGATTGACTTTTGCATTGACTTGGCTCTGGAAAATCGACCTAGCTTTATTCCACCATATTGTATGGCTCTAGTTGAGATGAAAGAATTGAAAGAGCAGTTGCAAGATTTGCTTGGCAATGGATTCATTAGACCTAGTATCTCGCCTTGTGGTACACCGATGTTGTTTGTGAAGAAAAAGTATATGCATAGATCATTGCCATGTAAACAAGGTCACTATCAAGAACAAGTATCCGTTGTCAAGGATTCATGACTTATTTGACCAGCTTCAGGGTGCCTAGGTGTTTTCCAAGATTGAATGGAGATCTGGCTACAATCAGGTGAAGATTAGGGCATCAGATTTCCCTAAGACAACTTTATGGACTTGATATAGTCACTACAAATTCTGGGTGATATCAATTGGCATGACTAATGCTCCAGTAGCCTTTATGGATTTGATGAACCACGTTTTCAGGTCTTATCTGGATTCCTTCGTGATCGTCATCACTGATGATATTTTGGTTTACTCTCGCAGTCGAGAGGAGCATGAGCAACACCTGCGATTTGCACTTCATACTTTGAAGGATTGTCAGATATATGCCAAGTTTATGAAGTGTGAGTTCTGGTTAGACTCAGTTGCGTTTTTACACCAAGTTGTATTTTTGAGGGCATCAAGGTGGATCCTAAGAAGATTGAGGCAGTTTAGAACTGACATATACCTACTTCAGCTACAAAGATTCGGAGGTTCTTGTGTCACGACCCAAAATCCATAAGGTCGTGGTGGCGCCGAATACCACTGTCAGGCAAGCCAATCATTAAGTAGTTAAGTTAAATTTCCTGTTTTAGCATTTTTGAAATCATTACCTTTCACTTTATTACATAATAACTGAATAAAATCCGCTAAGTAAATACGATAGTTTAACATTCCATTTTAATAAAATACATCCCAAACACATCACAGAACCCGGTGTCACAAGTGCATGAGCAATTTCTAAGACTTCTTACTAGATACTACAAAGCTTGTCCGAAATACAAGTTGGACAAGGACTTTAGAATAAAATAAATACAATACATAGAGGAAGACTCTGCCGGCTGCGGATCGCCTCCGGATGATAACGCTCCCCTAAGTCTGCAAACCAGCCTCATCGCTAAGAAAGTACATGTGCAACAAAATGCACATCAAGTGTAGCATGAGTACGTAAACAACGTGTAGTCAGTAAGTATCCCGCCTAACCTCAAAGAGGTAGTGACGAGAGGTCGACTATACACTCACTAGGGTCCAACAATATAATTTAACAATATATGACAGCAGCAAAAGGCATACGAGGGTAATAAGATCAGTAAACTTTAAAAGTAACTGCAATGCAATAAACACTGGAAGTAAATAAATAATTTCTACTTCATTTTCCCCCCAAATATATGTCAAGTCATTATCCATGAAATTATTTAACAATTTACGTCCTTAAGACAATTTAACAGTTCAAGTCACAAGTGGTATACATATGTATATATTTGTGTAGGAAATGCCGAGAGTCATTCGGCCCGAACCAACAATAAAAGTAAATTGTGCACTGCTGAGGGTCGAACGGCCCGAACCATAAGTGCATCTTTGCCAAAAAATGATCATATCTATGCACTGTCGAGGGTCAAACAGCCCGAACCATAAGTGCATATTTCAATCCCGCCGTGGCGTACGACCCGCTCCCATGAGAGGGGTAAATAACACTCCGCTCGCGGAATGTAAATTGGGAAGCGGTCACATGCACTTACAACATTTTCTTAAATTACCTTCAGTGAACAATTCCTTTAAGTTACTAAATTTTTGTGATCTCAGGGAAAACTAAATTTCATATAGCATCAATTCATAAAGCATATAATTTATTTCTAGAAAGAACGCAAGGCATGATGTGGGTCCTAGACTACCCGGACATGGTATAACAGTAGCTACGCACGGACTCCCGTCACCTCGTGCGTACGTAGCCCCCGCAAACAATAGCATATATTCATTTAGTTCACCTATGGGGACAACTCCCCCCTCACAAAGTTAGAAAGGAGACTTACCTCGCTCCGAAGTTCCACAACCGGCTTCCAAGCCCTTCCGACGACTCAAATTGATGCACCACGCCCCAAAACTATCCAAATAACGGGCAAACCAATGAAAATATACTCTAATATTTATAACAATTCAATTTATTAAATTCCCAACTCTACTCGGAAAGTTGACAAAATTACACCCGGGCCCACGTCTCAGAAACTGACGAAACTCACAAAATCCGACAACCCATTCCAATACGAGTTCAACCATGCAAAAATTATCGAATTCCGACATCAGATTGGCTTTCAAATCTTATTTTTTTGTGTGGAAGATTTGCTAAAAAACAGATTTTTCTTCAATAAATTCATGGATTCATGATGTAGACAAGTATGGAATCATCAAATATAATCAATATAGGATAAGGAACACTTACTCCAATATTTTCCCGTGAAAATCGCCCAAAAATCGCCCAAGAACCGTGTTCCAAAAATCCAAAACGAAATGAAGGAAATGAGCATTTTTGGTCCTTAAGATTCTTCCAAGCCGTCACTAAAGGTCCATTTACGTCACTAAAGGTCCATTTACGTCACTAAAAGTCCACGAGAAAAAGCTTTACCGTCCTCTGTTCAATCGATCAGAACTTTCAATACAAATGTCCAAATGATGAATGATTTAACTTTCTGAAAACTAGATTGCAAGGGCTACAACTTTCTTATTTTCCAAAATTTCCGATTCCTTATAGATTTCGAGATTTAAGCTTCCAAAGTAGGCTCCTCGCATGAGAAATTTTTGGGGAAAATGCAAAACAGCTTTACCAGCCTTCATTCAATCGTTCATAACTTTATATACAAATATCCAAATGGTAAATGGTTTATCATTATGGAAACAAGAATGCAAGGTATACAATTTTCTTGTTTTGCAAATTTTCATATTCCTTATAGATTCTTATATATACGCTTCCAAAGTTAGCTCTTTGATGCATAAGTTGCTGTCCAAAACAGATTTGCTGCAGAATTTTCAGCAGCTATTTTGGCCCGAAATCCATTCCGTTAACTTTCCGAAATTCACCCGAGGCCCTCTGGACCTTAACCAATTATATCAACATGTCCCAAAATATGATACGAACTCGCTTGAGGCCTCAAATCACATCAAACAACGTCGAAATCATGAATCGCACTCCAATTCAAGCTTTATGAACTTTGAAATTTCACACTTCTACATCCGATGCCGAAACCTATCAAATCACGTCTGATTGACCCCAAATTTTGCACACAAGTCATATTCGACATTACGGACCTGCTCCAATTTTCGAAATTGAAATCCGACCTTGATATCAAAAAGTCAAACTCTCGGTCAAACTTCTCAAAATCTTTCAAATTTCTATCTTTAGCCAAATGACTTCAAAATGACATACGGACCTCCGAATTCACTTCCGATCGCGCTCCCAACTCCAGAACCATCATACAGAGCTATTCCCAGACTCGAAATCCCAAACGGACATCAATAACACCGAAATGCATTTCAACCCAGACTTATGAAATTTCTTCTAAAATGCTAACTTCTACAATTTGCGCCGAAATGCTCCCGGATCATCCAAAACCCGATCCGAACATACACCAAAGTCCAAAATCATCATACGAACCTGCTGGGACCTTCGAATCCTAATTCTGAGATCGTTTACTCAAAAATCCAATCTTAATCAATTCTTCTAACTTAAGGCTCCCGAAATGAGAATTTTCTTTCTAAATTGAGTCCGAACTTCCTGAAACTCAATTCCGACCACGCCTATGAGTCATAATACCTGAAACAAAGCTGATCACGGACTCAAACTTCCGAACAACACGCTAGAGCTCAAAACGACCGGTCGGGTCGTTGCATTCTCCCCCACTTAAACATGCGTTCGTCCTCGAACGTGCTAAGAACTGCTCTGGAGTTGCCTGAAATCACCGTTTAATACCTCGATCACCTGCCTGTGCTGCCATAACCCGGTTGAGCACATTAGCTTGATCAAATATGAAGATATCCTCCTTTATCCATACAATAAGCTTCGAACTCAGTTCCAACAACGGAAATTCCCTGCCAGGCCTGTTTCTGATATATGAACACCGTATCAACTACCACACGAGGCACTAAAACACAACTGCGTACCTTTGCTGAATCAACACCATACACCGCATTATCCATCTTCTAACCACAATGACGCTCCCTGAACCTTATTAGCCAAAATTCTACGAATTTGATGCTCTCAATGCACCTTATAAGATACTTACGTACATCCTGCTATAATGCTGACGATTCCACCACAACGGAGGAAATGTGTAGAAATTTCCTAACCAACTGCAGAGTTAACCAAACATTGATTCTCTCCTTTTTGACTAAAATTATCACATCATTACTACCCAAATACTGGTATTTTCTCTTTACCATACTTCACAAAATCTTATCGTACTGATCCCTGATCCAATAGTCTCGTCTCACCCAATATAAGCTGCTCAGACAACCAATCACCCCGGACATGACCAACAGTCTCACACGATACCACAATGGGCCAATAGGTCACAATTCGAACATGATACATAAGAAAATGACTCAGGAAGGGACTACTCGACTCACACAACTAATATGAACTTTCCTCAGAAAATAGAAAGTAAAACACAAGAGAAATAATTATAGGGAACCGTACTCAACATCACACTATTGCGGCGTGCAACCCGATCCAAATTATATACCCGTGGCGGCGTGCCACCCGATCCAATCATAAAATTCACCCAAGGAGATATACACAGAGATGAATTTCTCCCCATTACAATTACCAAATATCGGTCACAAGCACACTCAATGCATAATACCTACCTGGGGAGACCGATAGAGCCATACGCTACAAAACTCGAGCACAACTGAGATGCGATATATATACTCTGAATGTCAAGAGCTCTCCTGATCACATAACATCATCACTACATGGAGACTCAACAAATAGGGATCTATCAAGCCATTTCACAACTCACATGGCACAATAGTAATATCAATGAATTTGGACAAAAACGGAACCACATATGATATTCTAACACCCCTCCCTGAGGAGAGCTATACTGAAATGAACACATCTGACTCACATGAGGCCCATAGTACTATTTATTACACACTTCAAGCCGATTCTGCTCGCACTGAACTAGGCTGACAGCCTTACCTGTGTCCATAATAACTGACATTCTTCTCATCACACGCAAGGACCACCATCATAGCCGGGACTACACCCCACAATCTGCAACAAGGATGAAATGAACACCTTCATGGCATAAATTCTCAAATAAGACATTATACTTGAAAGCTTCCAAATGAAAATCTATTACGGCGGCCGACAAGCCTCGCACACCGGCACATGCCACATGCATAACTTAATCACGCTGAAGGAACTGTTCACTGCCGAACACGTGCCATTCCAACCATGGCTAACCAATCTATCTCCTTTTGATCACCCTTATTTGCCTCCGAATTAATTGCAACCCCATTCGACACATGACAAACTCAATCCTTACTCATCCCGAGTGGCCTTGATTCACGAGACCATGATGTCTCAACCCCATGAACCGTCTCATACCCTCCTGATGAGCATTCAGAACTTTGACCGATATACCCATCATGATAATCTTTCTACAATCCGGAGTTTGTTTCTCTCACTCCTCCAATACTATTCTGCACGCTGAAAATTACATAGAACACTCCAAACATTTTCCCTTTCTCATTACGCTGCACAAGCTCGATTCTTAATTATACTGCTGCCTGAAACCCTTAAACACCACATTCTTAACTTTCGAATTCACTAGGACTGCTATTGAGGTCACCCACTCCGACTGGCCCCGAATATAATCAACTCCAAGGCTCTTCTAGCACATGAACACCCATTTCACTTCGGATAACATTGTATTTATTTTGAAACCTTGTATTTAGTTGGATCTAGACGCTCATGTACTTGTAACACTAGACTTTTGGGTGGTTTATGTTATGTTTTGGTCATTTATTAGATATCTACTGCTTTTCTTTTTATATTATCTATTTATGTTGGCTTACTTGGAATTTGGTGTTTATCCCCGTCATGAACTCGCAGTTGGGATTTCGGGCAGTGATGCTATGATATCGTAGTTGGTCTTTTGTTGTTCGATATGGTAGATTTTGAGGTTATTCTTGATATGGATTGGATGTTCCCGTATCACGCTATCTTGGATTCTAATGTCAAGATTGTGACGTATGGATTGACTTTTGCATTGACTTGGCTCTGGGAAATCGACCTAGCTTTATTCCACCATATTGTATGGCTCTAGTTGAGATGAAAGAATTGAAAGAGCAGTTGCAAGATTTGCTTGACAATGGATTCATTAGACCTAGTATCTCGCCTTGTGGTACACGATTTTGTTTGTGAAGAAAAAGGATGTGCATAGATCATTGCCATGTAAACAAGGTCACTATCAAGAACAAGTATCCGTTGTCGAGGAGTGATGACTTATTTAACCAGCTTCAGGGTGCCTAGGTGTTTTCCAAGATTGAATGGAGATCTAGCTACAATCAGGTGAAGATTAGGGCATCAGATGTCCCTAAGACAACTTTATGGACTTGATATAGTCACTACAAGTTCTTGGTGATATCAATTGGCGTGACTAATGCTCTAGTAGCCTTTATGGATTTGATGAACGACTTTTTCAGGTCTTATCTGGATTCCTTCGTGATCGTCATCACTGATGATATTTTGGTTTACTCTCGCATTCGAGAGGAGCATGAGAAACACCTACGATTTGTACTTCATACTTTGAAGGATTGTCAGGTATATGCCAAGTTTATGAAGTGTGATTTCTGGTTAGATTCAGTTGCGTTTTACACCAAGTTGTATTTTTGAGGGCATCAAGGTGGATCCTAAGAAGAATGAGGCAGTTTAGAACTGGCATATACCTACTTCATCTACAAAGATTCGGAGCTTCTTGTGTCACGACCCAAAATCCATAAGGTCGTGGTGGCGCCGGACACCACTGTCAGGCAAGCCAATCATTAAATGGTTAAGTTAAATTTCTTGTTTTAGCATTTTTGAAATCATTACCTTTCACTTTATTACATAATAACTGAATAAAATCCGCTAAGTAAATACGATAGTTTAACATTCCATTTTCATAAAATACATCCCAAACACATCCCAGAACCTGGTGTCATAAGTGCATGACCAATTTCTAACACTTTTTACTAAATACTACAAAGCTTGTCCGAAATACAAGTTGTACAATGACTTTAGAATAAAATAAATACAATACATAGAGGAAGACTCTGCCGGCTGCGGATCGCCTCCGGATGATGCAACTCGCCTAAGTCTCCAAACCAGCCTCATCGCTATGAAAGTAACTGTGCAACAAAATGCACAACAAGTGTAGCCTAAGTACGAAAATAATGTGTAGTCAGTAAGTATCCCGCCTAACCTCAAAGAGGTAGTGACGAGAGGTCGACTTGACACTCACTAGGGTCCAACAATATAATTTAACAATATATGACAGCAGCAAAAGGCATACGAGGGTAATAAGATCAGTAAACTTTAAAAGTAACTGCAATGCAATAAACATTGGAAGTAAATAAATAATTTCTACTTCATTTTTCCCCCAAATATCTGTCAAGTTATTATCCATGAAATTATTTAACAATTTACGTCCTTAAGGAAATTTAACAGTTCATGTCACAAGTGGTATATCATATGTATATATCTGTGTAGGAAATGCCGAGGGTCAATCGACCCAAACCAATAATAAAAGTAAACTGTATACTGCCGAGGGTCGAACAACCCGAACCATAAGTGCATCTTTGCCATAAATGATCATATCTATGCATTGTCGAGGGTCGAACAACCCGAACCATAAATGCATCTTTCAATCCCGCCGTGGCGTACGGCCCGCTCCCATGAGAGGGGGAAATAACACTCCGCTCGCGGAATGTAAATTGCGAAGCGGTCACATGCACATACAACATTTTCTTAAATTACCTTCAATGAGCAATTCCTTTAAGTTACTATATTTTTGTGATCTAGGGGAAAACCAAAATTTCACATAGCATCAATTCATAAAGCATATATTTATTTCTAGAAAGAACGCAAGGCATGATGTGGGTCTTAGACTACCCGGACAAGGCATTACAGTAGCTACGCACGGACTCCCGTCACCTCGTGCGTACATAGCCCCCGCAAACAATAGCATATATTCATTTAGTTCACCTATGGGGACAAATTCCCCCGCACAAAGTTAGAAAGGAGACTTTCCTCGCTCCGAAGTTCCACAACCAGCTTCCAAGCCCTTCCGACGACTCAAATTGATGCACCACGCCACAAAACTATCCAAATAACGGGCAAACAAATGAAAATATACTCTAATACTTATAACAATTCAATTTATTAAATTCCCAACTCCGCTCGGAAAGTTGACAAAATTACCCTCGGGCCCACGTCTCAGAAACTGACGTAACTCACAAAATTCGACAACCCATTCCAATACGAGTTCAACCATGCAAAAATTATAGAATTCCGACATCGGATTGGCTTTAAAATCTTAAATTTTAGTTTTTGGAAGACTTGCTAAAAAATAGATTTTTCTTCAATAAATTCATGGATTCATGATGTAGATGAGTATGGAATCATTAAATATAATCAATATCAGATAAGGAACACTTACCACAATATTTTCCCGTGAAAATCGCCCTAAAATCGCCCAAATATCGCCAAGGAACCGTGTTCCAAAAAACCAAACGAAATGAATGAAATGAGCATTTTTGGTCCTTAAGTTTCTGCCAAGCCGTCACTAAAAGTCCATTTGCGTCACTAAAAGTCCACTAGAAACAGCTTTACCAGCCCCTGTTCAATCCATCATAACTTTCAATACAAATGTCCATATGATGAATGATTTAACTTTCCGAAAACTAGATTGCAAGGGCTACAACTTTCTTGTTTTCCGAATTTTCATATACTTATAGATTTTGAGATTTAAGCTTCCAAAATAGGCTCCTCGCATCAGAAATTTCTGGGGAAAATGCAAAACAGCTTTACCAGCCTTCATTCAATCGTTCATTACTATATGTATCAATATCCAAATGGTAAATGGTTTATCTTTATGGAAACTAGAATTTAAGGTCTACAATTTTTATGTTTTGCAAATTTTCATATTCCTTATAGATTCTTATATATACGCTTCCAAATTTAGCTCTTTGATGCATAAGTTGCTGTCCAATACAGATTTGCTGCAAAATTTTCAGCAGCTATTTTGGCCCGAAATCCATTCCGTTAACCTTACGAAATTCACCCTCGGCCCTGGGGACCTTAACCAATTATACCAACATGTCTCAAAACATGATACGAACACGCTTGAGGCCTCAAATCACATCAAACAACGTTGAAATCATGAATCGCACAACAATTCAAGCTTTATGAACTTTGAAATTTCAAACTTCTACATCCGATGCCGAAAGCTATCAAATCACCTCCGATTGACCCCAAATTTTGCACAAAAGTCATATTCGACATTACGGACCTGCTCCAACTTTCGGAATTGGAATCCGACACGGATGTCAAAAAGTCAAACTCTCGGTCAAACTTCTCTAAAACCTTCAAATTTCTATCTTTAGCCAAATGACTTCAAAATGACCTACGGACCTCCAAATTCACTTTCGATCGCGCTCCCAACTCCAGAATCACCATACGGAGCTATTTCTAGATTCGGAATCCCAAACGGACATCAATAACACCGAAATGCATTTCAACCCAGACTTATGAAATTTCTTCTAAAATGCTAACTTCTACAATTTGCGCTGAAATGCTCCCGGGTCATCCAAATCCCAATCCGAACATACACCCAAGTCCAAAATCATCATACGAACCTGCTGGGACCTTCGAATCCGTATTCTGAGGTCAATTACTCAAAAATCCAATCTTAGTCAATTCTTCCAACTTAAGGATCCCGAAATGAGAATTTTCTTTCCAATTGACTCTGAACTTCCTGAAACTCAATTCCGACCACGCCTAAGAGTCATAATACCTGAAACAAAGCTGATCACGGCCTCAAATTACCGAACGACGCGCTAGAGCTCAAAACGACCGGTCGGGTCTTAAACATGCGTTCGTCCTCGAACGTGCTAAAAACTACTCTGGAGTAGCTTGAAATCACCGTTTAACACCTCGAGCACCTGACCGTGTTGCCACAACCCGGTTGAGCACATCAGCTTGATCAAATATGAAGATATCCTCCTTTATCCATACAATAAGCTTCGAACTCAGTTCCAACAACGGAAATTCCCTGTCAGGCCTGTTTCTGATATATGAACACCGTATCAACAACCACACGAGGCACCAAAACACAACTGCGTACCTTTGTTGAATCAGCACCATACACCGCATAATCCATCATCTAACCACAATGACGCTCCCTGAACCTTAATAGCCAAAATTCTACGAATTTGATGCTCTCAATGCACCTTATAAAATACATACATACATCCTGCTATAATGCTGAAGATACCACCACAACGGAGGAGATGTGTAGATATTTCCTAACCAACTGCAGAGTTAACCAAACATTGATTCTCTCCTTTTTGACTAAAATTATCACCTCATTACTACCCAAATACTTGTATTTGTTCTTTACCATACTTCACAAAATCTTATCGCACTGATCCCTGATCCAATAGTCTCGTCTCACCCAATATATGCTGCTCAAACAACCAATCACCCCAGACATGACTAACAGGCTCACACGATACCACAATGGGCCAATAGGCCACAATTCGAACATGGTACATAAGAAAATGACTCAGGAAGGGACTACTCGACTCACATAACTAATATGAACTTTCCTCAGAAAATAGAAAGTAAAACACAAGAAAAATAATTATAGGGAACCGTACTGAACATCACACTGTTACGGCGTGCAACCCGATCCAAATAATATACCCGTGGCGGCGTGCCACCCGATCCCATCATAAAATTCACACAAGGAGATATACACGGAGATGAATTTCTCCCCATTAAAATTACCGAATATCGGTCACAAGAAGGCTTAGTCCATAATACCATCCTGGGGAGACCGATAAAGCCATACGCTACAAAACTCGAGCACAACTGAGATGCGATATATATACTCTGAATCTCAAGAGTTCTCCTGCTCACATAACATCATCACTACATGGAGACTCAACACATAGGGATCTATCAAGACATTTCACAACTCACACGGCACAATCATAATATCCATGAATTTGGACAAAAACGGAACCACATAGATATTCTAACACCCCTCCCTGAGGAGCGCTATACTGAAATGAACACATCTGACTCACATGAAGCCCATAGTCCTATTAATTACACACTTCGTGCCGATTCTGCTCGCACTGAACTAGGCTGACAGCCTTACCTGTGTCCATAATAACTCACATTCTTCTCATCACACGCAAGGACCACCATCATAGTCGGGACTACACCCCACAATCTGCAACAAGGATGAACTGAATACCTTCCAAGCATAAATTCTCAAATAAGCCATAATACTTGAAAGCTTCCAAATAAAAATTTATTACGGCGGCCGACAAGCCTCGCACATCGGCACAAGCCACATGCATAACTTAATCACGCTGAAGGAACTATTCACTGCCGAACACATGCCATTCCAACCATGGCTAACCAATCTATCTTCTTTTGATCACCCTTATTTGCCTCCGAATTAATTGCAACCCCATTTGACACATGACAAACTCAATCCTTACTCATCCCGAGTGGCCTTGATTCACGAGACCATGTTGTCTCAACCCCATGAACAGTCTCATACCCTCCTGATGAGCATTCACAACTTTGACTGATATACCCCTCATGATAATCTTTCTACAATCCGGAGTTTATTTCTCTCACTCCTCCAATACTATTCTGCACGCTGAAAATAACATAGAACACTCCAAACATTTTCCCTTTCTCATTACGCTGCACAAGATCGTTTCCTAATCATACTGCTGCTTGAAACCCTTAAACACCACATTCTTAACTTTTGAATTCACTAGGACCGCTATTGAGAGTCACCCACTCTGACTGGCCCCGAATACAATCAACTCCAAGGATCTTCTAGCACATGAACACCCATTTCACTTTGGACAACGTTGTATTTATTTTGAAACCTTGTATTTAGTTGGATCTAGACGCTCATGTACTTGTAACACCACACTTTTGGGTGGTTTATATTATGTGTTGGTCATTTATTAGATATCTACTGCTTTTCTTTTTATATTATCTATTTATGTTGGCTTACTTGGAATTTGGTGTTTATCCCCATCATGAACCCGTGGTTGGGATTTTGGGCAGTGATGCTATGATATCGTAGTTGGTCTTTTGTTGTTCGATATGGTGGATTTTGAGGTTATTCTTGATATGGATTGGATGTTCCCGTATCACGCTATCTTGGATTCTAATGCCAAGATTGTGACTTATGGATTGACTTTTGCATTGACTTGGCTCGGGGCAATCAACCTAGCTTTATTCCACCATATTGTATGGCTCTAGTTGAGATGAAAGAATTGAAAGAGCAGTTGCAAGATTTGCTTGACAATGGATTCATTAGACCTAGTATCTCGCCTTGTGGTACACCGATGTTGTTTTTGAAGAAAAAGGATGTGCATAGATAATTGCCATGTAAACAAGGTCACTATCAAGAACAAGTATCCGTTGTCGAGGATTGATTACTTATTTGACCAGCTTCAGGGTGCCTAGGTGTTTTCCAAGATTGAATGGATATCTGTCTACAATCAGGTGAAGATTAGGGCATCAGATGTCCCTAAGACAATTTTATGGACTTAATATAGTCACTACAAGTTCTTGGTGATATCAATTGGCGTGATTAATGCTCCAGTAGCCTTTATGGATTTGATGAACCACGTTTTCATGTCTTATCTGGATTCCTTCGTGATCGTCATCACTGATGATATTTTGGTTTACATTCGCAGTCGAGAGGAGCATGAGCAACACCTACGATTTGTATTTCATACTTTGAAGGATTGTCAAGTATATTCCAAGTTTATGAAGTGTGAGTTCTGGTTAGACTCAGTTGTGTTTTTACACAAAGTTGTATTTTTGAGGGCATCAAGGTGGATCCTAAGAAGATTGAGGCAGTTCAGAGCTGACATACACCTACTTCAACTAGAAAGATTCGGAGCTTCTTGTGTCACGACCCAAAATCCATAAGGTCGTGGTGGCGCCGGACACCACTGTCAGGCAAGCCAATCATTAAATGATTAAGTTAAATTTCCTGTTTTAGCATTTTTGAAATCATTACCTTTCACTTTATTACATAATAAATGAATAAAATCCGCTAAGTAAATAAGATAGTTTAACATTCCATTTTCATAAAATACATCCCAAACACATCCCAGAACCCGGTGCCACAAGTGCATGAGCAATTTTTAAGACGTTTTACTAAATACTACAAAGCTTGTCCGAAATACAAGTTGGACAAGGACTTTAGAATAAAATAAATACAATACATAGAGGAAGACTCTGCCGGCTGCGGATTGCCTCCGGATGATGAAGCTCGCCTAAGTCTCCGAACCAACCTCATCGCTATGAAAGTACCTGTGCAACAAAATGCACAGCAAGTGTAGCATGAGTACGAAAACAACGTGTACTCAGTAAGTATCCCGCCTAACCTCAGAGAGGTAGTGACGAGAGGTCGACTTGACACTCACTAGGGTCCAACAATATAATTTAACAATATATGACAGCAACAAAAGGCATACGAGGGTAATAAGATCAACAAATTTTAAAAGTAACTGCAATTCAATAAACACTGGAAGTAAATAAATAATTTCTACTTCATTTCCCCCCAAATATCTGTCAAGTCATTATCCATGAAGTTATTTTACAATTTACATCCTTAAGACAATTTAACAGTTCAGGTCACAAGTGGTATATCATATGTATATATCTGTGTAGGAAATGCCGAGGGTCATTTGGCCCGAACCAACAATAAAAGTAAATTGTTCACTGCCGAGGGTCGAACGACCCGAACCATAAGTGCATATTTGCCATAAAATGATCATATTTATGCACTGCCGAGGGTCGAACAGCCCGAACCATAAGTGCATCATTCAATCCCGCCGTGGCGTACGGCCCGCTCCTATGAGAGTGGGGGAAATAACACTCCGCTCGCGGAATGTAAATTGCGAAGCGGTCACATGCACATACAACATTTTCTTAAATTACCTTCAATGAACAATTCCTTTAAGTTACTAAATTTTTGTGATCTCAGGGAAAACCAAAATTTCATATAGCATCAATTCATAAAGCATATAATTTATTTCTAGAAAGAACGCAAGGCAAGATGTGGGTCCTAGACTACCCGGACATGGCATAACAGTAGCTACGCACGGACTCCCGTCACCTCGTGCGTACGTAGCCCTTGCAAACAATAGCATATATTCATTTAGTTGACCTATGGGGACAAATTCCCCCGCACAAAGTTAGAAATGAGACTTTCCTCGCTCCGAAGTTCCACAACCGGCTTCCAACCCCCACCGACGACTCAAATTGATGCACCACGCCCCAAAACTATCCAAATAACGGGCAAACCAATGAAAATATACTCTAATACTTATAACAGTTCAATTTATTAAATTCCCAACTCCGCTCGGAAAGTTGACAAAATTACCCTCGAGCCCACGTCTCAGAAACTGACGAAACTCACAAAATCCGACAACCCATTCCGATAGGAGTTCAACCATGCAAAAATTATTCCGACATCAGATTGGCTTTCAAATCTTAAATTTTTGTTTTTGGAAGATTTGCTAAAAAATAGATTTTCCTTCAATAAATTCATGGATTCATGATGTAGATGAGTATGAAATCATTAAATATAATCAATATAGGATAAGGAACACGTACCCCAATATTTTCCCGTGAAAATCGCCCGAAAATCGCCCAAGAACCGTGTTCCAAAAATCCAAAACGAAATGAAGGAAATGAGCATTTTTGGTCCTTAAGTTTCTGCCAAGCTGTCACTAAAAGTCCATTTGCGTCACTAAAAGTCCACTAGAAACAGCTTTACCAGCCCTTGTTCAATCGATCATAACTTTCAATACAAATGTCCAAATGATGAATGATTTAACTTTCCGAAAACTAGATTGCAAGGGCTACAACTTTCTTGTTTCCAAATTTTCAGATTCCTTATATGTTTCGAGATTTAAGCTTCCAAAGTAGGCTCCTCGCATCATAACTTTACGTCGAAATCATGAATCGCACTCCAATTCAAGCTTTATGAACTTTGAAATTTCAAACTTCTACATCCGATGCCGAAAGCTATCAAATCACGTCCGATTGACCCCAAATTTTGCACACAAGTCATATTCAACATTACGGACCTGCTCCAACTTTCGGAATTGGAATCCGAACCCGATGTCAAAAAGTCAAACTCTCGGTCAAACTTCACAAAAACATTCAAATTTCTATCTTTAGCCAAATGACCTACAGACCTCCGAATTCACTTCCGATCGCGCTCCCAACTCCATAATCACCATACAGAGCTATTCCTAGACTCGGAATCCCAAAAGGACATCAATAACATCGAAATGCATTTCAACCCAGACTTATGAAACTTCTTCTAAAATGCTAACTTATACAATTTGCGCCGAAATGCTCCCGGGTCATCCAAAACCTGATCCGAACATACACCCAAGTCCAAAGTCATCATACGAACCTGCTGGGACCTTTGATTCTTGATTCTGAGGCCGTTTACTCAAAAATCCAATCTTAGTCAATTCTTCCAACTTAAGGCTCCCGGAATGAGAATTTTCTTTCCAAATTGACTCTGAACTTCCTGAAACTCAATTCCGACCACGCCTACGAGTCATAATACCTGAAACAAAGCTGCTCACATCCTCAAACTGCCGAACGACGCGCTAGAGCTCAAAACAACCGGTCGGGTCGTTACATTCTCCCCTACTTAAACATGCGTTCGTCCTCGAACGTTCTAAGAACGGCTCTGGAGTTGCCTGAAATTACCGTTTAATAGCTCGAGAACCTGCCCGTGCTGCCACAACCCGGTTGAGCACATAAGCTTGATCAAATATGAAGATATCCTCCTTTATCCATACAATAAGCTTCGAACTCAGTTCCAACAACGGTAATTCCCTGCCAGGCCTGTTTCTGATATATGAACACCGTATCAACTACCACACGATGCAACAAAACACAACTGCGTACCTTTGCTGAATCAGCACCATACACCGCATAATCCATCATCTAACCACAATGACGCTCCCTGAACCTTAATAGCCAAAATTCTACGAGTTTGATGCTCTCAATGCACCTTATAAGATACATACATACATCCTGCTATAATGCTGACGATACCACCACAACGGAGGAGATGTGTAGAAATTTCCTAACCAACTGTAGAGTTAACCAAACATTGATTCTCTTCTTATTGACTAAAATTATCACCTCATTACTACCCAAATACTGGTATTTGTTATTTACCATACTTCACAAAATCTTATCGCATTGATCCCTGATCTAATAGTCTCGTCTCACCCAATATAAGCTGCTCAGACAACCAATCACCCCAGGCATGACCAACAGTCTCACACGATACCACAATGGGCTAATAGGCCACAATTCGAACATGATACATAAGAAAATGACTCAGGAAGGGACTACTCGACTCACACAACTAATATGAACTTTCCTCAGAAAATAGAAAGTAAAACACAAGAAAATTAATTATAGGGAACCGTACTCAACATCACACTGTTGCGGCGTGAAACCCGATCCAAATAATATACCCGTGGCGGCGTGCCACCCGATCCCATCATAAAATTCATACAAGGAGATATACACGGAGATGAATTGCTCCCCATTAAAATTACCGAATATCGGTCACAAGCACGCTCAGTGCATAATACCATCCTGGGGAGACCGATTGAGCCATACGCTACAAAACTCGAGCACAACTGAGATGCAATATATATACTCTGAATCTCAAGAGCTCTCCTGCTCACATAACATCATCACTACATGGAGACTCAACACATAGGGATCTATCAAGCCATTTCACAACTCACATGGAACAATCATAATATCCATGAATTTGGACAAAAACGGAACCACATATGATATTCTAACACCCCTTCCTAAGGAGCGTTATACTGAAATGAACACATCTGACTCACATGAGGCCCATAGTCCTATTTATTACACACTTCAAGCCGATTATGCTAGCACTGAACTAGGCTGACAACCTTACCTGTGTCCATAATAACTCACATTCTTCTCATCACACGCAAGGACCACCATTATAGCCGGGACTACACCCCACAATCTGCAACAAGGATGAACTGAACACCTTCCAGGCATAAATTCTAAAATAAGCCATAATACTTGAAAGCTTCCAAATAAAAATCTATTACGGCGGCCGACAAGCCTCGCACACTGGCACAAGCCACATGCATAACTTAATCACGATGAAGGAACTGTTCACTACCGAACACGTGCCATTCCAACCATGGCTAACCAATATATCTCCTTTTGATCACCCTTTTTTGCCTCCGAATTAATTGCAACCCCATTCGACACATGACAAACTCAATCCTTACTCATCCCGAGTGGACTTGATTCACGAGACCATAGTGTCTCAACCCCATGAACCGTCTCATACCCTCCTGATGAGCATTCACAACTTCGACTTATATACCCCTCATGATAATCTTTCTACAATCCGGAGTTTATTTCTCTCACACCTACAATACTATTCTGCACACTGAAAATAACATAGAACACTCCAAACATTTTCCCTTTCTCAGAAATTACGCTGCACAAGCTCGATTCTTAATCATACTGCTGCTTGAAACCCTTAAACACTACATTCTTAACTTTCGAATTCACTAGGACCGTTATTGAGAGTCACCCACTCCGACTGGCCCCGAATACAATCAACTCCAAGGCTCTTCTAGCACATGAACACCCTTTTCAATGAAGCACGTGACTAAGTCACTACCCTAACAACTCACCTATGCCTTAAGCATAAATTCTGAATCTTCCAAAGCCTAACCCTGGTCCAATATGGCCAACTTTTGCACACATGTATCAAATCCCATGCATAATAACAATTTTACTCCTTTCCCCTTAGTTAAAATAACTTGCCAATACTCCGACAATTCGCAACCCCCATGAGAAGATAATCCTGCAGCCCAATTGCAGGCGGTGGGACTCTCCCACTTACCCTGAAGCTACTCCTTGCACCACTTTGGACCCCACCAAAATTCTTTCTTCATTGTTGACATGACCTTGCTCAACCAACCCGTCAAATTCTTCTAAATTCTTATGTTAGCACTTCCTGAATACTCAAATTCTCTAGCATCATTCACACATTCTGCCTCCTACCGAATAGTCACTAGAATTCTTCGCAAAACATGCCAATCGCACGCCCGCTAACCTACTCACAGGAGATAACTCACCTGTGGAAATCACCAACTGACACCTTCCAACGACGCTGAAATGCACACTCTCTGCAACATCAATACCCCATCCTAAGCCTTCTCTCATTCACCAACCTTACTAGTCCTTTTGCTTTTCATGGACACCTATGACACTTTTTCACATGTCTTCCTTCATCGCATGCTTCTCAATTGCGGCCTCAATTCAATATCATTCCCTGTAGCTCTTGAACCAACAGATCACCATGACTTCAAACTCTCCGAAGAGCATCTTTCTCGAGTTGCCTTCATTAGAAATAACTATTCAATTCTGAACCACTACACACCACGATCTCTGACAGCCGCTTCTTCAACATTACTTCACAACACTCTGACCCAATACAACCGAAGAGCTATAACACCGGCGAACTTAACACATTCTATTCGATCAAACAACGATATCACAACACAGGTGAATACTCCACCTTGCTCGATAACACCAAGCTCCATTACTTTTTTTTCCTTAGACTTGAACATCCGTAGCCCAACTGCCCTTCCTCCGCTGGAACTAAAATATCGAAATCTTGAAATTATGCTTTGAGAAGACCTCCCTTCCAGTCATCCATTACCCCGACATATGGGCAAGCATTTTACCATCATATCAACACCGCGTGGTAACCAACCGTAAGCATCATAACAATCTGAGCATAGCCTCAAGGTTCTCAGAAACACTGCTACTGAGCTGAAATAACATAATATTCTTCTGCAGGGCGATAACAATAGCCCAAACAACTATGTACGGAAAACATCATGCACCATATTGGTAGCACAATTACAATTCCTCAAACTCTCGATTTATAGAAAGCGCTTCGTGACGTATAAGATTGAGTGGGAAGAAACATAGGCATAAGCCTTAGAGGAATCGAATCGCACAATGAGGAAACAAGAAGAGAAGTACTCCTAAAATCCTTGTAGCCTCTTGAAGATAAGTACAGATGTCTCCGTACCAATTCGCAAGACTCTACTAGACTTGCTCATGACTCGTGAAACCTAAGGGAACCTAGTGCTCTGATACCACGTTGTCACGACCCAAAATCCATAAGGTCGTGGTGGCACCAGACACCACTGTCAGGCAAGCCAATCATTAAATGGTTAAGTTAAATTTCCTGTTTTAGCATTTTTGAAATCATTACCTTTCACTTTATTACATAATAACTAAATAAAATCCGCTAAGTAAATACGATAGTTTAACATTCCATTTTAATAAAATACATCCCAAACACATCCCAGAACCCGGTGTCACAAGTGCATGAGAAATTTCTAAGACTTTTTACTAAATACTACAAAACTTGTTCGAAATACAAGTTGGACAAGGACTTTAAAATAAAATAAATACAATACATAGAGGAAGACTCTGCCGGCACTGGATCGCCTCCAGATGATGCAGCTCACCTAAGTCTCCAAATCAGCCTCATCGCTATGAAAGTACCTGTGACACAAAATGCACAGCAAGTGTAGCATGAGTACGAAAACAACGTGTACTCAGTAAGTATCCTGCCTAACCTCAGAGAGGAAGTGACGAGAGGTCGACTTGACACTCACTAGGGTCCAACAATATAATTTAACAATATATGACAGCAACAAAAGACATACGAGGGTAATAAGATTAGTAAACTTTAAAAGTAACTGCAATGCAATAAACACTGGAAGTAAATAAATAATTTCTACTTCATTTTTTCCCAGAATATCTGTCAAGTCATTATCCATGAAATTATTTAACAATTTACGTCCTTAAGACAATTTAACAGTTCAGGTCACAAGTGGTATATCATATGTATATATCTGTGTAGGAAATGCCGAGGGTCGTTCGTCCCGAACCAACAATAAAAGTAAACTGTGCACTTCCGAGGGTCGAACGGCCCGAACCATAAGTGCATCTTTGCCCTAAAATGATCATATCTATGCAATGCCGAGGGTCAAATGGCCCGAAACATAAGTGCATCTTTCAAGCTCGTCGTGGCGTACGACCCGCTCCCATGAGAGAGGGAGAAATAACACTCCGCTCGCGGAATATAAATTGCGAAGCGGTCACATGCACATACAATATTTTCTTAAATTACCTTCAATGAACAATTCCTTTAAGTTACTAAATTTTTGTGATCTCAAAGAATACCAAAATTTCATATAGCATCAATTCATAAAGCATATAATTTATTTCTAGAAAGAACGCAAGGCATGATGTGGGTCCTAGACTACCCGGACATGGCATAACAGTATCTACGCACGGACTCCCGTCACCTCGTGCGTACGTAGCCCCCGCAAATAATAGCATATACTCATTTAGTTCACCTATGGGGACAGTTCCCCCTCACAACGTTAGAAAGGAGACTTACCGCGCTCCGAAGTTCCATAACCGGCTTCCAAGCCCTTCCGACGACTCAAATTGATGCACAACGCCCCAAAACTATCCAAATAATGGGCAAACCAATGAAAATATAATCTAGTACTTGTAACAATTCAATTTATTAAATTCCCAACCCCGCTCGGAAAGTTGACAAAATTACCCTCGGGCCCACGTCTCAGAAACTGACGAAACTCACAAAATCCGACAACCCATTCCAATACGAGTTCAACCATGCAAAAATTATCGAGTTCCGACATCGGATTGGCCTTCATGGATTCATGGATTCATGATGTAGATAAGTATGGAATCATCAAATATAATCAATATAGGATAAGGAACACTTACCCCAATATTTTCCCGTGAAAATCGCCCAAAAATCGCCCAAGAACCGTGTTCCAAAAATCCAAAACGAAATGAAGGAAATGAGCATTTTTGGTCCTTAAGTTTCTGCCAAGCCGTCACTAAAGGTCCATTTACGTCACTAAAAGTCCACGAGAAACAGCTTTACCATCCCCTGTTGAATCGATCATAACTTTCAATACAAATGTCCAAATGATGAATGATTTAACTTTCTGAAAACTAGATTGCAAGGGCTACAACTTTCTTGTTTTTCCAAATTTTCCGATTCGTTATAGATTTCGAGATTTAAGCTTCCAAAGTAGGCTCCTCGCATGAGAAATTTCTGGGGAAAATGCAAAACAGCTTTACCAGCCTTCATTCAATCGTTCATAACGTTATATACAAATATCCAAATGGTAAATGGTTTATCATTATGGAAACAAGAATGCAAGGTATACAATTTTCTTGTTTTGCAAATTTTCATATTCCTTATAGATTCTTATATATACGCTTCCAAAGTTAGCTCTTTGATGCATAAGTTGCTGTCCAAAACAGATTTGCTGCAGAATTTTCAGCAGCTATTTTGGCCCGAAATCCATTCCGTTAACTTTCCGAAATTCACCCGAGGCCCTCTGGACCTTAACCAATTATATCAACATGTCCCAAAATATGATACGAACTCGCTTGAGGCCTCAAATCACATCAAACAACGTCGAAATCATGAATCGCACTCCAATTCAAGCTTTATGAACTTTGAAATTTCAAACTTCTACATCCGATGCCGAAACCTATCAAATCACGTCTGATTGACCCCAAATTTTGCACACAAGTCATATTCGACATTACGGACCTGCTCCAATTTTCGAAATTGAAATCCGACCTTGATATCAAAAAGTCAAACTCTCGGTCAAACATCTCAAAAACTTTCAAATTTCTATCTTTAGCCAAATGACTTCAAAATGACATACGGACCTCTGAATTCACTTCCGATCGCGCTCCCAACTCCAGAATCATCATACGGAGCTATTCCCAGACTCGAAATCCCAAACGGACATCAATAACACCGAAATGTATTTCAATCCAGACTTATGAAATTTCTTCTAAAATGCTAACTTCTACAATTTGCACCGAAATGCTCCCGGGTCATCCAAAACCAGATCCGAACATACTCCCAAGTCCGAAATTATCATACGAACCTGATGGGACCTTCGAATCCTAATTCTGAGATCGTTTACTCAAAAATCCAATCTTAATCAATTCTTCTAACTTAAGGCTCCCGAAATGAGTATTTTCTTTCTAAATTGACTCCGAACTTCCTGAAACTCAATTCCGACCACGCCTACGAGTCATAATACCTGAAACAAATCTGCTCACGGCCTCAAATTGCCAAACGATGCGCTAGAGCTCAAAAACGACCGGTCGGGTCGTTACATCTCGGGCTTAGCGAGTTTTTATCGCCAGTTCGTGGAAGGGTTTTCATCTATCTCAGCCCCATTGACCAAGTTAACCTAGAAAATTTCTCTTTTAGATGGTCCAATGAGTTTGAGGCAAGCTTTGAGAAACTCAAGACTTCCATCCCTAGTGTTGGTGATGCCTACGCGTGTAGGATCTTATACTATGTATTTTGATGTATCGCGTATTGGGCTTGGTGCGGTAAGATGCAAGATGGTAGGGTGATTACCTACACATCTTGTCAATTGAAGTTAATGAGAAAAATTACCATGTGCATGATTTAGAGTAGACAACCATTGTTCACACACTAAATATTTGGAGGCACTATGTATACGACGTTCCATGTGAGGTCTATACCGACAATTGGAGTCTTCAACACATGTTAATGCAGAAAGACATTAATTTGCGGTACCAGAGATTGCTAGAGTTATTGAAAGACTATGATATCACCATATTATATCATCCGAAGAAGGAATATATAGTGGACGATACATTGAGTAGGAAGGTAGAGAGCATGTCATATTTACTGGCAGTGGAGATGCCACTAGCTAGGGATGTTCAGGCTTTGGCCAATCGATTCGTGAGGTTGGATGATTCGGAGCCTAGGTAGATTCTAGCTTGTGTGCTACAACCTTCATTGTTGGAGCGTATCAAGGCTCGCCCGTTTGATGATCCTCATTTGTTTGTGTTGAAACACATAGTGTAGTGGCAAAGTGCCAAGGAGGTTTTGATTTGAGATGATGGTGTTATACGACTTTAGGATCATATTAGTGTACCAAATATTGATGGGTTAAGAGAGTTGATCCTTAAGGAGCCTCACAGTTCACGCTATTTCATTCACCCAGGTGTCACGAAGATGTACCGTGTCCTGGAACAACACTATTGGTGGCAGATGATGAAGAAAGCTATTGTCAGTCATGTCTCTCGGTGTTTGAATTGTCAACAGGTGAAGTACGAGCATCAGAAACCGGGTGGGTTGACTCAGAGACTGGAGATACCGGAGTGGAAGCGGGAGCGCATTACTATGGATTTTGTGGTAGACTTACCACGGACCTTGAGGAAATATGACATAGTTTCGGTTATTACGGACCGGTTGTCTAAGTCCCCACATTTTATCTCGGTGATGACATCCTAATCTTCAGAGCGCTTGGCTTAGACTTATATCTGGGAAATTATCCGCATGCACGACGTGCTCATTTCCATCATTCCTAATAGGGGAATGTAGTTCACATCGCATTTTTCGAAAGGTAGTACAGCGTGAGTTCGCCATGCGGGTCGAGCTGAGTACCGCATTTTATCCACAAACAAACAAACAATCTGAGCATACTATTCATCTTTTGGAGGAGATGTTATGATCATGCGCTATGGATTTTGGGGGTAAGTGGGGCCAGTTTTTACCTCTAACAGAGTTCGCCTACAACAACAGGTATCGGTCGAGCATCGAGAGGGCTCCGTACGAAGTTTTATATGGGAAGCAATGTCATTCGCCAGTTCGTCGGGTTGATCCCATTGAGGCTAGATTGTTGGGCACTAATTTGGTTCGTGGTGCTTTGGAGAAGGTTCAGGTAATTCAGGAGCAATTTTATACAACTCAGTATAGGCAAAAGAGTTATGCGGACTGAAAGGTTCTGGACGTGTCTTACATGGAGGGTGAGAAGGTTTTTCTCCAAGTTTTGCCTATGAAGAGACTGATGCAGTTTGGGAAGAAGGGAAAGTTGAGCCCGAATTTTATTAGCGTGCGTGAGATCTTGGAGAGAGTTGGGGATGTTTCTTATAGGCTTGCATTTCCTCCTAGCCTAGCAGGGGTACATCCGATATTTAATGTTTCTATGCTTCATAAGTACCATAAGGTCACATGTCTTAGACTTCAACACGGTGCAGCCTGATGAGAATTTAACATACGAGGAAGAGCCGGTGGCTATTCTAGAGCGGCATGTTCGAAAGTTGAGATTTAAGAGTTTTCCTTCTGTGAAAGTGCATTTGAGTGGTCAGCTGATTGAGGAGGCTACATGGGAGTCTGATTCCAATATGAGGAGTAGGTACCTACACCTTTTTACCAGTCCATATATATATCTATGTCCGTTCGAGGATGAACGTTTCTTTTAGAGATGGAGAATGTTACGACCCGATAGGTCATTTTGAGAATTAGTTCCTTTTTCCGTGTTCCGAGACCTCGCGTAGCTTTATATGATGATTTATGACTTGTATGCATGGTACGTGTTGTTTTACGAAAAGTTTATACGTGAAATATTAAATAAAATATAACTTTTAGCTTTAAGAACGATTTGAGTTGACCATGGTCAACGTTCCTGGTAAACGACCTCGGATCGGTGTTTTGACAATTTCGGTAGGTTCGTATGATGTCTTTAAACTTTTACGCATGTTTGGTTGGGTTCCCGGGTGAACCTAGGGCGTTTTGGCGCATTATGAAATGGCAAAAGTTGATTTCAAGTTAAACATCTTGAGTTTTGATAACTGATTCTTGATATTTGATGTTATCTTGATGATTTGAGGTAGTGAGCGAGTTTGTATGATGTTAATACACTTGTGTGAGATAGGAGCCCGAGGGGCTTAAATGTGTTTTGGACGTGTTTGGAATGGTAGGAAATGTTGTTGCTAATTTTGCTGGTGCTGAGGGTTTGCAGATCTCGCATTTGCGAGGTCTTGCTCGCAAATGCGAGCATCGTTTTTGCGGTCAAGGTATCACAATTGCGAAGAGTGGTTGGGGCTTGGCACTTTGCATTTGCGAAGTTAATATCGTATTTGTGGATAGGGAGGGCTCTATATTTGCGATGGTGTTGTCGTATTTGAGACACTATAGACTTGGGGACAACTTCACATTTGTGAACAACTACCTAGGGGTTGCAATTGCAAGGTTTTCTTTGATTTTGCGACAAATGTGTTCTCCGGCACTAATCGCAATTGCGATTAGTGGCTCACATTTGCGGTAATCGAAAATGTGAACAAGAGTTCGCAATTGCGAAACCTGCAACTGGGTAAAATGGGAAATTTCGGGACTTATCTCATTTTACACCATTTTTCAACCCTAAACTCTCTAGAGGGGGTTTTGAAGTGGATTTTCTTCCCAAATTCATTGATAAGCAACTTGAACTAGTTTTCAATCAATTTTTACTTTTCCACGAATTTAATCATCAAATCTTTTAATTTCAAAGTAGAAATTACGGGGTTTTTGGGTAGAATTTAAAGATTTTGTAAAATGGAGATTCCTTAAATTGAGGTTGGATTTCAAAATAAATTACATATCTGGGCTCATCGAGATCTGGTTCGAATCCCAGTTTTCGACCACGTGGGCCCGTGTTGACTTTTTTTTTAAACTTTTCAATAATGGTCAAGATTGAACCTTTTTCATTCGTGGGTAGTTTTTAAATCTTGTTTTGAATTGTTGAACATTATTTGGCTAGATTCGATTATTTTGGTGGCTTGTTCGAGAGGAAAACCGTAGTTGGTTGTTTATTGTATTCCGGAAAGAGGTAAGTGTCGTGGTTAACTTTGACTTTGGGAAATTAGGACTTATTTGGTCTATTTTCTACGTGAATTATGTATGGGGACGGTGTATATGCAAGGTGACAAATGTATATGCGCTGTCATGGGTTCAAGCATGCGGGGTGAGCTGTTATCATCATGCCATCATTTATTCCATGTTGTATCTTGTTACATGCTTTAGTAATTACATGTTTTGGCGAATCATACTTTCCTACTTTGGCCATTAATTTGCAGCATTTGATTAACTAAACGAGCATCCAAATAATTTGATAATTAGTTACGAACAATTAATGTCTCGAAATATTAAATTGAAAACTCTAGCCCAAATCCCACACTAGACCACGAAGCACCTACGAGAACTACAAATGATATCATTAGAATAAATGATAAAGACTCTTTTGACAACCTCAATGAATAGTGCGGCGACTCACCTTAATTACTGAATCAGCTCTAGTGAACTCCTCAGATACTAGCCCCGTCTTCACCAATAATATCAGCATGTACATGCAGGTAAGGAGTGAGTTATACATAAAAATAACCCAGTAAGATACTCGACCAGCCACTTTGAATACCTATGGAACAAGTGTTAGAAAATAAAAATACACAACGTGCACAAAAATAATATGCACTGAAATTCTTTCACCATATAATTACTCTATAAGTTCCAAACAATAATTCAGCAATAACGCTACATGTCTCAGCACAATCTATACTAAGGACTTGTCATAAATGACAATGTAGGAAATTAACCAAACACCCCAACGAGTCCACAACAGCATACACAATTCCCCGAATGTACCGCGGCGACATACACAATGCCTAAAATATATTATTGTCACGACCCGAAATAACCCTCTGAACGGGCTCACGACGGCACCTAGTCCCTACCACTAGGTAAGCCTAAATCATGCGGAAAATAAGTCGAAAACAGAAATAAAACATTTACGATATAATAATAATAATAAAACTTAAGCCACTCGGCATTTACAACTCGCAATATCCCAAAACCCGGAATGCCACCAAGTCACAAGCTTTACAAGTATAGCTCTAAACAACGAAGTCAAAAAGGGTATCTACATCTATGAGCTATGTCTATACTAGAGAAGGAAGGGGACTCGGAAGGTTCTGCGGACGCGGCAGAAATACCTCACGGTCTCCTAGAAGCTGCTGCAACACTCCTAACCGAACCACTGTGAACTGGTACCTGGTACCTGGATCTGCACATGAGGAAAACATGCGCAGAAAGGGTGTGAGTACTCCACAATTGGTACCCAGTAAGTGCCAAGACTAACCCCAGTCAAGTAGTGACGAGGTAGGTTGAGGCTCTACTGAGTTTGCAAAAATAACAGATATAATTAACAGTTAAGTAAAGAAGTAATGGTTAAAGGAAATTAAGGTAAAGACTGAATATAAATGATGCAATAACCTTCAACTCAGCACAACGTCATCTAAATAAATAATCGCGCAATGCAATGCAGGGGAAAACCTCAGGTCTCGGCCCGCAGTCCCAATGTATGCGATGCAATGCAAGGGAAAGTCTCAGGTCTAAGCCCGCAGTCCCGATGTATGCGATGAAATGAATGGGGAAAGTCTCAGTTCTAAGCCCGCATTCCCGATGTATGCGATGCAATGCAAGGGAAAGTCTCAGGGCTAAGACCGCAGTCCCAATGCAACTACTAAATGCAATGCAAGGGAAAGTATCAGGTCTAAGCCCGCAGTCCCAATGCAACTACTCAATGCAATGCAAGGGGAAAATCTCAGGTCTAAGCCCGCAGTCCCAATGCAACTACTCAATGCAATGCAAGGGGAAAGTCTCAGGTCTAAGCCCGCAGTACCAATGCAACTACTCAATGCAATGCAAGGGGAAAGTCTCAGTTCTAAGCCCGCAGTCCCAATGCAACTACTCAATGCGGTGCAAGGTATATATATTAATCATAACGTAATTCAAAGCTTTTGAGAAAGACAGTTGAAAATCATGAGGTAAAATACTTGACCAATTCTAAATAGTAGCAACGAGTGGAAAATCGAGTAAAATCGCTTGTCATAAAGAAATCTTAAGTGTTTACTCAACTCAAACCAATAACAATAATAATAGGATTGAAAATGAGACCTGTCATAGAAGAAATATGGAAATTCAGTGAAAATATCCCATGCACGCGCTCGTCACACCACGTACACAGGGTTTGTATAGTAAAAACCAATTAAAATGCCTAAGGGGAAATTCCCCAATACAGAGTTAGGCAAGCAACTTACCTCGACTGTGCAAATCAACCGATAATTACGCTCTTGCCACGAGTATCCAACTCCGGGTAGACCAAATCTATTCAATTCGATTGCATAATTTAAATATCATTTCAAGACTTCAAACTAACTAATTAATTCAGAACTAATATGCGAAATTAGAAAAATTGACCAAAACGCCCCTCGGGCCCACGCCTCGGAATCAGATAAAATTTACATTTTCTGAATCCTTATTCACTCACGAGTCTTCCCATATAAAAATCTCTCTGCTCGGAGGTCAAATACCCAATAAAAAACCCAAAGTTTGGTCTAAGAAGTTTCTTCCAATTTTCCTAAATTTCAACTCAAAAATCTCGAATTTAAGGGTGGAAATTAAGATTAGAATCATGGAAATTAACCTATGATGGTTAGAAATCACTAACCTTGAATACCCAAGTGAAAATCTACTTAGAAATCGCCTCTCCCGAGCTCCCACAATTCAAAATGGTGAAATAACATAAACCCTAGGATTTTTGGGATAAACACACTGGGATCTCGCACATGCTGTCCCTATCACCGCACCTGCGGTATCGCACTTGCAGAGAAGCATCGCAGGTGCGAGTTTTCACTTAAGTCCACAGGGATCGCACTTGCGGTCGATCGGTCGCGCCTGTGGTTCCGCGCCTGCGGGACCCAGGTCACACCTGCGACCACAGAACAATCTCCCCCTACCTCGCGCATGCGACCATCCCCTTCGCACCTGCGTGATCGCACCTACGGGAAAACCTTTGCAGGTGCGAAAACACTAGAAGGAGCCTGGTTCAGCAATTTGCCAAGTTCCAACTTCTTCTATTAAGCATCCGAAACAACCCCGAGGCCCCCGAGACCTCAACCAAAACCACCAACTGATCCCAATACCCTATACAAACTTGGTCGAGCTTGAAAACACATCCCACAACATCAAAATATTCAATTATGCATAGATTCAAGCCTAAGAACTTAGGAATTTCCAAGAATTCACATTTGACGCCGAACCACGTCTGAACTCATCTGAATGACTTCAAATTTTGCACACAGGTCATAAATGACATTCCAGACCTGCTGTCGCTTTCGGAATTCCATTCCGAGTTCGATATCAAAATCTCACCTATCGGCCGAAATCGCCAAAATTCTAACTTTCGTCAATTCAAGCCTAAATCTACATCTGACCTTGAAAACACACTCCAAACAAGCTCCCAATACCGATATCACTCAACGAAGCTAACGGAGTTGACGGATTTCCATTCTGGATCCGTCTTCACACAGCTCTAGCTACGGTCCAATTTCTAAGGGTAAGTCTCGCCTTAAAGGACTATATGTCCAAAATCACTCCAATATTTATCACTCAGTGTTCCGACAAGTTTAATTAACATAATAAGACATAGGAGAAGCAGTTAACAGGGGATTGGAGCGCTAACTCTCAAAACGACCGACCAGGTCGTTACAACTATGGTAGAGAAGAAATAATTTCTAACGCTCCAACGCCATAGCTCGAGTCTACGCCGCATCATATCACACCACAAATCACTTATCATATAATTATTAGCTTGTTCACAAAATAATATATATTTGCGACTAGTCAAAGCTATAGATTTTTCCAAGCACACGCTCGTCCCAACACATGGACAAGACACACAAAACATTCTTTAAAAATGGGTTTTGGAAAAGCAAGCATCAAAGCTTAAAGTCTCACTTACCTCGAATTCACAATCCAAGTATCTTTCCAATAACTTATTGAGTCCAAAAATATGATTAGATTCTTAAATCGAGTCTAAATCGGTACTCAAATCTCCAAAATACACTCTCTTAAAGTGTACGTAAAAACCCTAAATTTTCCCTCAAGATTCCATGATTAAAGTGTGAACTCCATGAGAAAACAAGATATATATTTCAATCCAAGTAGAAATTACTTACCCATAAAATAGTCGCAAAACTTCACTCCAAATTGCCTCATTCATTAAAAAAAATGCTAGTTGTGAAGTTCTTCTAAAACCTATGTAAAACCTTGACTAGAAAACCAAGTTTTTTTTCTTCACTGCCGTTGCCATGGCCAATTTGGCCGGCAGCCAGCCTGTACTTCCGGCTGGTCAGCCCCCTCCCACCCTCGCCCAACCACCAGCGACCACTAGTAATATCTCCCAGCCGCCTACGATCAGTCCTCAACTTGAGACATACGCTGGATTATTAAAACCAACAACTTTAAACGCAACAAAGAAGGATCGAGCAAATACAATAGAGCCAATTCCACTTCATCATGCAAGTTTAATGAATGGGCAGCCTTTTGTTAAATTTACGGAAGCGGAGGTTGAACGTATGAATGTTGGTGAAGGTTTGCAATATTGGGTATCTACGTGATCGGCATGTGTTAGTGCGAATGACATTATGGCAAGACTTTATCAATTTTACGTCTAAAACAGTCTACTATGTGAAGGAGAAAATTGGTTGTGAATATAAAATGCGAACGTTGATTTATGATCATAAATTCAGAGTTGCAGAAGAAACGCCAAAGGTAATGGCATGGATTTCGTTTCCGAATTTATTGCCAACTTTATTTTCAAAACAGTGCCTTTTTGCACTGGCTTCAGCAGTTGGGAAGCCCCTTCACTTGGATATGAAAACAATTAATAAGACCAGGCCAAGTTGTGCACGTGTTAAAGTGTTAGTGGATCTTTTAACCGACTTGCCGAAAAAAGTGCGTATGGATATTGAGAATGAAATAACTAAAGAAGTGCATACTGAATGGGTTAATATAAATTATGATTATTTTCCGAAGTATTGCAAGGAGTGTAAATTGCAAGGACATGATATGATGGAATGTTGGCGATTTCATCCGAAATTGGTGGTGAACAATGGGAATGAGCAGCAAACAATTAATGAGGTTGGAACAAATATTGAACATGCTACTGCTTCAGCTAATGCTATTCAACAGGGCACTTTAATGGTTTTGACGAGTGGAAAGGTAGTGGGTAATGTGGCTAATAAGGGTAAAGAACAATGGAAAGAAATAAGGGACAATCTTACTAAGAAGGGTCGTAATGAAGTTCAAATCCCAACAGGAAAGTAGATAGTAGTTGTTGATGCTGCAGCGTCACAACATGTGCATACAAATAATAAATTTGGTGTTCTAGAGGTGAATGAAGGACAAATCAATGGGAATGAAACCAATCAGTTAGCATTAGTCGAAGGAGATGCAATCCATAAATCACCTGCTAAGAATGGAAATGCTGTTGGAAATTTAAATGCAGCAGCTCCACCTTTTAATCCTAATTCTAACGGGATGGCAGCTTCAAATATTCCTAACAAATTTCAACCTATAATTGGTGCTAAGGGGAAAGATGATCACATGAGACCTAATGAGACTACTGCTCAATGGGTGAATAGAACTTTCAATGGAGATGTTGCTGTTAATCAATCATGCCAGGAAGTGCCTTCACAATCTGTTGACTTTGAGGAGGCAACTGGTTCAACTAAAGGGGATGAGAGGTTACAACTAAGTAGTAGACCTTGGAATGATCAAATTGAGGTAGACTTATATGAAGGAGAACTTCCAGATGGGGCTAGTGGTGAAGAGGACTCAACTGATGAGGAGGATGAATTGGAAGAACAAAGTGTGAATGAAAAAAACAAAGCTCAAAATCAAGAGGTAGACAACAGTAACAAAGAGCAGGAGAATGTGCAAGGGGAAAAAGAACAGATACATGCAGTAGGGGATGTAGATGATCAAGATAGGACTCCTAAATCACCAGCAAAGCCCAATATAACAACTGGAGAGGAAGCCAATGATCCAGGTGGAAATACAATAGAACATGTGCAGAAACAGGATGGTTTTGACAGAATAACACCTGTTCAATCGAGCTCTAAGGGAGGAGAACAAGCAGCAATAACTAAGAAGGATATTGTAGCAGCAGAACATGAGAAAGAACACACTGCTTTTGTTCCAAAAAACCTACAGCAGCAACTAGCAGATCAATCTGGGGGCTGTAGGGCAGAGGACTCTGTTGGAGGCAGGGGTAAGGATTTAGATGAAGAATTTACAACTCAAATTTTTAAAAATGTGGCAAGGCAGGGTGATCTTTCACCTAGAGCTATGGAAAGAGGAAAATCAGCAGGAAGGGGAAAGAAGAAACAATCAAGAGACATGCAAAGTGTAGTTCCTGGGGTTCAAACGAGGAGGACCCTGCCTAAATCCAATAATCAATTATGAAGGCCATTATTTGGAATGTGAGGTCAGTCAAGACCAAAAGAGCATTTGAAATATTGATCCTCATGAATAGGCAGCAATATTTTCATTTTATTGGTATTATGGAACCAATGCAGAATGTTAGAAAATTAGAACAATATAGAAGGAAGATTGGTATGCTTCAAGATTTTGCTAACATTTCAAACAAGATTTGGGTGTTTGTGGATGAGGATCATGGAGTAGATGTAATGATAAATACGGAGCAACAGATGACCATGAAGATCACTGATATGGACACTCAAATTGCTGTTATTAACACCTTTGTGTATGCTAAATGTGATGTTATTGAAAGAATAGAGTAATGGGACAGTTTGTTTACTTGGCTAGAGACATGACATTACCTTGTCTAGTTGGAGGTGACTTCAACGTTATATGGGATGAGAAAGAGAAGTATGGGGGTCGACCTGTGTCAATCAATGAAGTGAACGATTTTAGACATTGTATGAACACCTATAACCTCGTTGACTTAGGCTTCAAGGGGAGCAATTTACTTGGTGGAATGGGAGAGTAGAGGATGATTGTATATTTAAAAAGCTAGATCGATGTATGGCTAATATGGAACTACAACAGCTACTACCTGGTCTTGAGGTAACTCACCTCTCAAAGATTGGGTCTGATCACAGCCCCATGTTGCTAACATGTTCTGATGTGGTTGCACCAATTAAGAAAGCTTTTAAGTTTCTTAACTTATGGACGAAACACAATACTTTCAAGGAGGTTTCAAGAGAGAATTGGAAGGCAGACTTTGTGGGAGATCCATTTTATGTGTTTAATCACAAGCTGAAGAAATTAAAGAAGGCCTTATCTGTGTGGAGTAGGGTGACCTATGGTGATATTTTCCAAAATATAGCAAGTCTTGAAGATGTGGTGATGGTACATGAGGCTGAATTTGAGAGGAACCCTACTGCTCAAAATAGAGAAAGACTACACAAAATTCAAGCTGAATTGATCAAATATCTAGCTCTAGAGGAAGAATTTTGGAAACAAAAGTCGGGGATGTCTTGGTTCCAAGATGGGGACAGAAACACGAAATTCTTTCATGCACAAGTGAATGGGAGAAGGAAGAGACTACATCTAAGAAGAATACAAAATGATGCTGGAGTTTGGTTGGAAGAATCTGAAGCTATGGCTGATGAAGCTGTCAGATTTTATAAAGCACAATTCCACGAAGAATCTGTTCCTACTGAGTTTGGAATTTTAGAACATCTCCCTACAATGATAGACAATAATTAGAACTTGTAACTAATCCAGCAACCTACGAAGGAGGAGGTAAAAACTGTTGTGTATGGGTTAAATGGAGAAAGTGTTGGTGGTCCGGATGGCTTTACGAGGTGTTTTTTCCATTCATGCTGGTACACAGTTGGTGATGACATTGTAGACATGGTAAAATCTTCTTTAATGGCCATTATTTACCAGGTGTATAACTCACACCAACCTTGTGTTATTACCAAAAAAGAAGGAAATTGTGTCTTTTTCGTATATGCGTCCAATAAGTCTAAGCAACTTCGTCAATAAAGTTTTCTCAAGGGTAATTCATGAAAGTTTGGTGAGCATGCTGCCTAATCTAATATCTGACGAGCAGGCTGGTTTTGTAAAGGGAAGGAGCATAGTTGAAAATATCCTCTCGACACAAGAGATAATCTCACACATTAGACTACGAGCTAAGGCTGGCCCAAACGTAGTGATCAAATTAGACATGACCAAGGCCTACAATCGACTATCATGGCTGTACTTAACTAAGGTTTTGAGACAAATGGGATTTGGGGAAAGGTTTATAGGCTTGGTTCATGGATTAGTATCAAGTAATTGGTACAGTGTGCTGCTCAATGGAAAATCACATGGGTTTTTTCGATCAACAAGAGGAGTGAAACAAGGCGATCCACTCTCCCCTACTCTATACATATTAGCTGTTGAAGCTATGTCGAGGGGCCTAAATGATTTGCATAGGAACATGCAATTTTGTGGCTTTGGGCTGCCCAAGTGGAGTCCTAAAATAAATCACCTTGCATATGCCGACGACACCATACTCTTCTCATCCTAAAAAACCACATCCCTCCAGTTAATTATGAATGTTTTGACATCATATGAAGCTGCGTTAGGACTGCTTATCAACAGGGGCAAATCAGTCGTATATCTGCATGACTCTGCCAGTGAAGAAATTATTGATAAAGTGCAGCGGATTACAGGTATTCCCAAGCAAGATTTTCCATTCATTTACCTTGGATGTCCAATATTCTATCTTAGAAGGAAAATGGACTACTATCAACCTATGATAAAAAAAGGTGATAGATAAGTTACAAACCTGGAAAGGAAAAATGCTTTCGATTGGAGGAAGGGATGTTCTTATAGCTAATGTACTTCAAAGTATGCCCATGCATCTTTTATCAGCTGTGAATCCCCCACCTTGTGTAATTAATAGATTACACAAAAAAATTTCTCAATATTTTTGGTGTAATTCAGTTGGTGTTGCGAGTAGGCACTAGGCATCGTGGAGTACACTATGTTTACCATTTGAGGAGGGCGGGGTTGGGTTTAGGCCCCTGCATGATATGTCCACAACATTGTTTTGCAAATTGTGGTGGAATTTTAGGACGAAACCTAGCCTATGGAGTTCATTCATGAGCCAGAAGTATTGTAAAAAGCTCAATCCCGTGATAGTTCCTTGGAGAAAAGGCTCTCACGTGTGGAGAAAAATGCTTGAATGCAGGGAGATTATCGATCACCAGATTCTATGGCAACTAAAAATGGGGTCTGCCTTATTTTGGTTCGATAATTGGACAGGGCTGGGGTCATTATATTTTGTTACACCTCCTCAGTTTTATTGTGACGAATCAGTGCATAATGTTTATGATGTGGTACTTGAGGGACAGTGGGATGAGGAAAGAATCAGACAGATTTTACCTGAGTACATTGCTGCACACATTTTGGAAAATATTCAGCCACCAATTGTAGATGCAATGCTGGATAAACCTATATGGATGTTGGATTCTAAAGGGAAATTTACTGTAAAGAGTGCTTGGGACTACCTGAGAAAAAGACAAGAATCTGGCAATGCGTACAAGAATATTTGGGTGAAAGGTTTACCTTTTAAAATTGGGTTCTTTATGTGGAAGTTATGGAAAAACAAACTGCCACTTGAATACTTTTATCGAAGACTTGGATATCTTTATGGCATCGAAGTGTTGGTGTTGCATAGAGCCAAATGAGGAGACAATGCATCATGTGTTTTATACATCTGCAGCTGCTAGAACAGTTTGGAAATACTTTCTTCGTCATGCTGGAATTTCAATTGAGGGACTCACTCTTTCACCAAGCAGTTGTCAGATGTTGAACTGCTAATGTACTGCTGAGATTAAGGCATGTTATGCAAGCATTACCATCAATGGTAGTGTGGGAATTGTGGAAGAGAAGGAATGGATATAAATATGGGGAGGTTGTGACTGTTAGCAGGGTGATTTATCAGATATCTACGACTATGCAGTCACTAATCAAACTGAGGAAGCCTAGCTTACAGAATCCTCCACATAGGTGGCCAAATTTATTCAAGAAGATGGAAGAATATACACCTAAACTAGAATACACAAAGGTGATGTGGTATCTGCCAAATCAAGGGTGGATCAAAGTGAACACAGATGGAGCATCAAGGGACAACCCAGGTAGAAGTTCGATTGGATTTGTATTGAGAAATGAAGATGGGGATATACTATATGCATGTGGAAAGGAGATACATGAGGGAACAAATTCAGTAGCTGAAGCAAGGGCAATTCTAGAAGCAGTGAAGTTTTGTGTAGCAAATGAATATGTGTTAATCAAATTGAACTCGGATTCTATGTTGCTACAAAAGGTGATAGCTAGAGAATGGAAGCCACCATGGATTATTTCTGAAATTGTTGAGGAGGTTAAGGAACAAATGAGTCGAATAAATGTAACAGTCAAGCATATCTTTAGAGAAGCCAATAGTCTAGCAGATCATTTGGCTAACTATGCATTGGATATTGGCTTCATGGAGTGCTACTGTTTTGATGAACTTGATGTATAAGGAAGGAGGGTGGTGAATTTAGACAAGATGCAATGTCCAAACTTGAGGGTGAAAGTTGCAAGAAGATAGGCAAGGAAGGGGAGGAAAACAAGGAGGAAAGATTACTTGTAGCATACACAGCATTTCTTTATGTTCGAATCCTTCTGGGAGAGGACATAAAGAGATTTTTTTATACTAACGTAGTTTTCTTTTTTGTAGGTGAGATTTCTTTATGTATGCACTATCTCCTAATGGAATTCCAATTGGTGGTATTAGTGTAATGCACTCAACCCAATGGAAAGAGATTAGGAATAGGCAAATGCATAGACTTGAGGATGAATATTGTTCTGTCCAGATTTACAATGGGTTATTTTGTTAGGCAATCCATTGTGGGTGGTGTTATTATGAGGCATAGGGGTACGACAAAACAAAACAACACCACAATGACAAATGAAAAGAGCAGCACTGTCCAAGGCACATAACAACAATGTGAAGTGCAGATATTCATCATGATCTGGTGTCAATATGTGCACATCTGCTGCAGGTCTAGTGTTCATATGTGGGAAACAACATATGGTGGGAGCAGGAAAATGGAATCAACAACACATACAGGGAGTCAGGCAAATACAATCACAAAAGGAGATAGTCGAGGTAGCTACAACAGAGGTAAGAAAATAGAAGAAACAAAGTTGTGTTCGTTAAGGCAATAGAACAGTATAGAATGGAAAGCTGGGCAACTCAGGGAAAGACACAAACAGGAACTGGCAGTAAACTGCACACATGGACATCATTCTCAAATCCTTTTGGAGGAGAGAATGGTGTTATTCTGTTTAACTAACTTAGTTTGCTGTTTTGCAGGTAGATGCTATTTTGATATGCCCAATCTTTTAGTGGAAATTCAGATGGTGGTATTAGTGTTAAGCACTCATCCCACTGAAATGAAGCTAGAGATTGGGAACATAGCCAATTTGAAGAGTGCTACCACTCCCAGATCTGCTGGGACCAATTGGTACTTATGGCAAGAGGAAATAAATGTGTTTGAAGGGCCTGGGGTAAAACTACAAAGGGAATCAATTTTTCGAGAATCACCCCAGGTTACAATACATACAAAATAACAAAAGGAAGATCAGGAAAAGGAAGGCAAAATAGCCAGCCTCACATATGTGTGCAAGAGTTACAAAACATTTCTTTTTGGTGGGGCTGCGCAGTAAGTCAGAAGCATACAGAGAGCCAGGAAATAACAACACAACAGAGGAATTATGGGATACAAAAGGGACAGGAAAATAGGCTAGGAATAACTGGTGTTCTCCAACCTCGAATCAATAAGGAGGAGAAGTTGGAGAATGCAGATTTCACTAACGAGTTTTTCGTTTTGCAGGAGCTGTTACTGTAATCATGCCCTACTATCAATTACAATTTCAATGGATGGTATTAGCTGATTCAGCTCATTCCCTTGAAAGAGTATGGATAGTTGGCACAAGCATGATCGCATGGAGATTGATCGACATAATTGTTGGCCTAACTTATTGGAACTCCCTCATGTTATCATTGGGTGATATAGTAAGTGTTGTATTGAGATACATAGATATTAGATCAACCAATGATTTGTTCCAAACAAAGGCTAAACAAATGGACAACTAGACATAAAAGGAACATGGAATCAAACACATCATTTGTGCAATTACTGGCCACATTTTGGCTTAGCGTAAAAATGAGAAGGAACTCATACTATGCTAATATGAGAGACGGAGATGCAAAATGGAAAGATGAGTACTTCAAACAGAAATCTACAGACAAGGAATGCGGAGCACAAGAGGAAATCCACACAAAAATTGGGACTGCACTTGCTTGCAAATATAACAGAAGAGTAAATGGCATCAATGCTGTGATTTTTTATTGCTCTTTGAAATACCTTAGGCTGGTGGTATTAGTACTATGTAATCAATTCAGTAAAGGTATTTCTTGGGTAAGCAAAAACATAGCAAGAGTTAGAGATCATGATAAACAGTTTTGCAATTTATTACATAGCAAAGGATTCGATCGTTGGCATACAAGAGGAAACACTGGATTTGCAACTTTCAAGAGAGAAGACAATGATAATGAAGACCTTTTAATGTGGAAAACTAGTAATAAGTCACTGGTCATTAGGAGTAAAAGGAGGATACTAATGCAATATAAAGAGCACATATATAAGGGGTCTTTGATGCAAGCAAGGTGGTTAGTCAGTGCAAATTCGATGGCCATGCAACATGGAGTATTTGGGCCATTTTTCATATGTCTTAGGCTAGTTTTTATTTTATTATTCTTTTTCTAATGCTGGTAGCATGTCATGGTGTAATATCAAATTTGAGCAAATCTTGCTCAAAATTGATAATAGGGTCCATGTATTTTCTTTTATTACCGTCTTACTTCGTGTAAGACAACATGACACTTTGTTGGATTTTTTATATAAATAAAAACTAGCCCTAGGCACTGCCTAGTGGATTAACAAAAAACAAATTGCCTCATTCCGTGCTCCAAAACCTAAAATAATAATAAATAAATAAAAAATTCCGAATCTTTGGAAAACATATGCCCCTGACCGAAATCGTTCATCGCATTTGCGGCCCACTCTTCGCGAATGCGGAGCACAAATTATACTGACCCTCCAGTCCTTCTTCGCGAACACAACACGATTTATGCGTTCGTGATGCACAACTTTGCTACCCCAAAATCCTTCTTCGTGTTCATGGGACCTACTTCACGAATGTGTTAGCCAGCTGACCTTTCCCTTCTCGAATACGAGTTTAACCTCGCAAAAGTGAAGTAAATATTATACCTGTCAACACCAGTAACTCCAAACATCACCAAAATGGTGTGAAATTACGTCGAATCACACCCAATGCCAATATCACCATACGAACTTGTTGAAACCATTGAATCCCGATTCCGACGTTGTTTACTCAAAGTAACCAAGGTCAACTCTTCCAACTTAAATTTTTCAACTTGAGAATCACTCTATCAAATCAATTCTGAACCATTGGAAAATCAAAACCAACCATGCACACAAGTCATAATATGCCATATGAATCCACTCAAAGTCTCAAATTATTACAGTTACCTTTTACTTCATTTGCTAGTTTGCAGATTATATATATATATATATATATATATATATATATATATATATATATATATATATATATTAACAAAATTTTTGGACGAAGCAGTGTTAAGTGACATCGCTTCACCCTTAGTGCATCCGTCCTTGGAGAATGCCTATCAAATCTCTTTTTTATGATCAAACTCAGAATTTCTTGGTAAATTTGTAAGAAACCAATAATACCAACACTAATTAGAGACTGAAGCAAGAAAAAAAATACGATGACAACAAAATA
>ML263958.1:0-11169 GCA_005239495.1 Nicotiana undulata | reverse complement strand
CTAATTGAGGATCCTTTCAATTAACTACAACAAGAACGTAGTTGAACAAATAGAGATTAAACTTTGGCAAAATTATATAAAAACATAACAAGAATTTATCCTACAAAAGGTTCAATCAAAACCCTAGATAACAACTTAGCTATTCATAATAGTATGTAAAAATACAATACTAAAAGTCATAACCAACAATGAAAAATAGGAAGAAGAAGGAAAAATTTGTAGAAGAATTTTCCGCCTTGCTCCTATTGTGTCTTTGCCTCCTTAGGTCGAATTTGTGTCCAAAATATGTCCTCTTTCCAAAATACCATTTTTCCATATATATATATACCAAGTAGGGTTGGGCCCAAACAAGTATACCTTCTCCCACGCGAAAAATGACTGTTTTTTTAAGCCTGGAAGCTCGCGGCCGCGGCCAAACGCGGCGCGAGCGCGGTCATTTACCAGTGCTCTGATTCTGCCCGCGTCCAGTTCCGCGGTCGCGGTGTCGACCGCGTTTTTTACCCTGTTCCATTCGGAATTTGAAAAAACGTAAAACATTAAAGTTGTAGCCCTTTGAGTTAGCTTTCTAACCATATATAATATATCCCAAATGGAGTTCGGATCAAGAAGTTATGTCTATTTTACTAGACAGTGCGCAATACGCCTATTCGAGTCTTCGTTTGTTCTTAACTATCAAATTTAACCCCGAACACGATTCCGCTTAATTTCTTGGGCTTTTACTCAGACTTCAAAGCTCCAAATCACTTGAATTCATTCCATAACATCTATATAACTCGGAATCACTCCTGCAAGGCATAAAACACACAATTAGTGCAAAATACTAGCGATTAAAGTTCAAACTCAATTAAAGTGCAGTAAATTAGAGTGTAATAAGCGACTAAAATACGCAATATAGCCTATCATCAGCCATGTCACACTTTTATTTGATTTGTCTGAAAGAGTTTGTTCTTATCATAACTCATCTCTTCCACAACTATAAATAGGGATCTTTATAACCAATACACCAGAAGTTATAACAAGAAGTAAGAGAGCTCGTGGATCAAACGCCATAAATTTCTCTACAAGTTTCAAGTTCAAGGTTCAAGGAGTACGAGTTCAAATCAAAGTTCGTGCTAGTTGAATTCAAGATATTGTTCGTGGCAACAACTACATATTCAAGATCAAACTCAAAGGCCCTTGAATTTATTTACTATTGGAAAGAAGAACCAGATGATTCATAGAGATTGTACACTCATATTATTTGAAATCAAATACTACGATCGTCGCAATATTTTCGGTCTTGATTTTATTTTCTCGACACAATTTATTGTCTACAAAAGCATCTTCTCATCATTGAAGCATCTTCTCGTCTTCTCAACAGATAGTTCATTGAAGTAGCAATAAAATTTGATTAGCCTATGATGCATTAATATGTAGTTTGATTCATCAAAACTCAACAGAAAAGACATATTACATTCAGTGGCGGAGCCACATTGAACTAAGGAGTGTCAACCTTCGCCGAAAAATTACACTATTTTGCTAGATAATATTTTTTAATTTTATATATATTTATTATACGTTGACTTCCCTTGACCTTTCGATATATCTAATTATTTATATTTTGACACTCTTTGATGAAAATTCTGGATCCACCACTGATTACATTAGTTGTCTTCTCTCAAATTAAGTGACGCTTAATCTTTGGATGAGAAAGATGTTTGTTTAGAGAATATCTCACCTTTAATAATTCATGTTATTATTTGGAGGAAAAAGTCCAGCCAAGCAATAGAGAGCTGATTTTTCTTCCATCTCCAAACGTTAAGGATAGAATTCTAACTCAACTTTCCTAATGTTTTTCGTACTCCCACACCATGATACATTTTTTATACACCAAATTTCCTTATCTATACCATACTTCTCTTTCAACAAAATCTGTAACTATTCTTTCACTTCTGTAGGTTAATATTTTGACATGCTGTTGTACCTTGTGTGTCTCTTGTGCATGTTGCTAATGACTCAAGATGAACTAAAAGCATGTCACCTCGTGTTTTTGGCTGAACAAATTAGTTAATTTTTTCAATTTGACTCTGATTTGTTGAAGTGGAATCAGTTCAGATAGTCTGCTATAGTACTGAAAATCGACGTACTCCATTCGAGTTAGGGGAAGAATTTTATTAATTACGGAACATGACATAGCCACTTACTTCACATGTCTCAAGAATCTCCTTCTTCGTAGGACATGTTCACTCAACAGGGAAAACCTTCAAGGATGGTTGTGATGCATCTGCTGAGACCACCTATGTTAAACTGAAAATGTCCAACGCTTGAGTAGACTAAATAAATTATGAGAAGTCCAATAATAACAGCAAATCATTCTACCACCAAAAAACCATCATTTTGGAAAAATATGACTGAAATTTCCATCTAAACCTCAAAAGTTTGACAAACACTTCAATCAACTATTGTATATTTGGTTACATGTCACACGTTCGAATTTCAATGTTTCGAGAATTAATGACATCATCTCAAATTGTTCATAAAATAAACAACAACAAAAGGTGGGTGCGACGTGAGAGCCTTTAGACATCTACTCCCCAGCTCCATTCAAGTGCATGTATAATGATGGCATGCGCGATGGACCCAAGTCACTATTTTGTGCTGCTTGAACCTCCTCCAGCAGGTCAATCATACTCGCGACGCGAGAGGACTAGACATCCCCTGGTGATTTCAGCTTTTCCATGTGCTTTGCTCTTCAAATTGCATCAAATACTTCAATTTAATCCGCTTTCATCCAAAATCAATCCTACACATATAGAATACATAATGAACTCATAGCACACCAATATTGATGTATGCCTCCATAAATATTCTCAAGGTATTTGGCAAATACATGCTAAATACTTAGAATTTTTAGCCAAACATCATCTCCTCCGTAATTTTCCAAGCCATCAGCCACCTTGTTAGCCTCTCTATAGCAGTGGTTCTTATTTATAGTGTTCCTGGGACCATGATGCCTCTTATCTTTTGGATGATCATTCGTAATTGCCAGGATGTTGTAGTCTCTTCTTTGACCATCTTCACAATTAACATAGAATCAGTTTCAGTCTTGATCCTTGATAATTGTTTTCGTAACACCAGTTAGTGCCAAATAACATAGCCTTAGCTTGCCAATCCTTTTTAGACTCTAGAGCTGGTGGGAAGAAAATTCTGAGCCTTCTGCGCCAAGCATGGGATCAAGCTGAATTTTTAACACCACGCTACCACCAAGTCATAAGACAAGTTGAATCCAATGAACAAGAGATTATCACTTAGAAAATGTGGATCGAGCCAAATGAAGATGGAAAGAGAAACTATTCGTAGTTCTCTAAGCACAACCTCCTCACAGGTACAAAACTTCAGGATGAACGAAGGAGCATGCACATATACTAACACCTACCGGCTAACAAAAAGTTATTCTATACTACAACCAAAAGGTTCAAAACGTCAGAATTGGAGTCTTCCATTTGAGGGACTGGGTCCTAAGTCGCGTGTCTCAGAACACTCTTGATCCAAACTCTGGAAGTTAGGACAAAACTAGAAAGGCCCATCGTTCAATTCATTTGAAATCATAACCATGTAATAACTTTCAATTCATTTGGAATCACGTGCTATCTTGATAATATAGTTCACAAGACATAGAATCTTCGAAAACATAGCAATTCATACTTAAAAGAGTACAATAATGCATTACATTAATAAAACATACAGAATACATACTTGCTCACCCCTATGAACACGCATTCACATATCAAAACTCATTTATAATGTTTGAAGACATGAATTTAATTTGAGAAAATAACGATCAATGAAGGTTAAGTCTTCATGTACGTTAACCTAGGTGTATATCTTACGGCCCGATTTTGGAGTAACCATATAACTGCCACCCAATGCCTTAAACTAGCATCCTGCAGTGGCCCACGATAACATTCTAACGATTTCATACACAATACAATGTGACATCTCAATAAACATTTATAACTTCTCAATGAAAATAGTCTTAGCTTTCATTTTATCACATAGTGTGTGGAATTTAACTTTACAAATTTTACAACAATAATGTCTATAAATATAACTAAACCTCCACAGTACCTGTCATCAAACCTTTAACGATAAAGGAACTAGAAGACATAAGTCTCCTGGCTCAACAATAAGGAAACCAACTCTATAAAAAGGCTTCCATGGAAATAAGAGCAGGGCTTACCAATAGCAAAAGGAAAGAGATGGCAGCAACATAGCACGCCTCGCCACCAAGAAGAACAATATTTGAAATGTCACGCAGTGCCTGCAAAGGAAAGGGACTGAGGACAATTTAAATAATTGTACCCCGTACGTTTATTGGATCCTTCCGATGAGGTTGGAGCGATACTTTAGTGATAATCAAAATACATGAACTGTAAAATAGCATTTCATATGAGAGCGGAGTAGAAAGCACTAAGCATTTCATGTAAATTTAAAAGCATTTCAAATCTTTTAAATTTTTCATAATTAAACAATACTATACTATCACTGGGACTTCCAATAATATTGTCTATACCGATGTCTATGTGTTGATTATCCCCCTATCAACCTGGACATTTCCCCTAATGAAATAGGGTATTGACGATAGTGTATGTGTTGACAATCCCCTGTTCAACCTCGGCATCTCACCCAATACCGTGTGATACTGACTATGTGTGCTAGCAATATAAAGTGTCTCTATGGACGAGACACCGGCACATTTGGTCTATGGTCGACAGTCACTATGATTCTACTAAAAGGTTTAACTTTAAGCATATGACCACCTTTGGGTGCTTTGAATGTTCAGACTTTGGCATATATAGAGACCATGACTCACTTCTTGTCACTTGGGCGGTCATGGCCCATACAACATCCTTTAAGCATCATTCTAGCACTTTAAACAATTTCATAAATTTCTTACTGAAAATAATTCAATAAGTTTGAAATAAAGTAACACGAAAACATGAACTCTAAACATGAAAATCTTGAACATACATAGAGCTATCTTTAGCATCAACATAGATTTTAGCTAAAACATGGAATTTAGACAAAACATGATTCATAGGATAGCAAAACACGTTAAACAATTTCATAAATTTCTTACTGAAAATAATTTTATAAGTTCGAAATAAAGTAACACGAAAACATGAACTTTAAACATGAAAATCTTGTAAATGTTCTTCGAAACATAACATAAGCATTTCGTTAAACATACATAGTGCTATCTTTAACATCAATATAGATTTTAGCTAAAACATGGAATTTAGACAAAACATGATTCGTATGATAGCACTGGACAAATTTTTCACTTAAATCATGGATAGAATAGCTCGTTCGCTCCAACACATACTAACTATTAAACAATTTTCTTGAGCTTGAAAACAAACATTTCTTTCATATAGAACACCTTAAGGGAAGCTACATCTTAGTTTAACTCAACCTTGCCTTCCAAATAATTCCAATCCAATGTGTTGAATTAATATCACTCTACATAATTCATAGTTGAATTACATCAATTCAAGTCCAAACGAGTTCAACATTACCCATTTTAGAGTTCACAATTTAGCTACAAGCAATCCAAATTCCTTTTCCTCAATTACTCATGTGGTTTAAGTCCAATTATTCCAATATCTGGTATTTTCAATCCATTGGGATTTTTAGAACAATTACTTAAATCATTGACTTCACAAGACTCATTTCAAGTTTCAATCTCAAACACTAAGTTCCAATCCTTCAAATCTTTCATGTCCTCGCAATATGTACTCTGACATTTCTGTTATTGGTTGTGAGTAATAAAATGACAATTAAGTTCTATAAAAGCTCATCTGCCAAAAAGGAAAGATACTTTTTAAGTAACTATTGATGAAGTAGCTGGTCAGTCCGAAAAGTAGGCTCCAATGCAGGACAAATGAGGTGGTAATAGAAAACCATGTGACTTGCCTGCAAAAGAGAGGAATTATGGCGCAACTTCAAACTCAGAAACGCATGCCCTGACCAGTATATCAGAAAACGGCGCAACTTCAAACTCGGAAACGCATGCCCTGACCAGTATATCAGAAAACGGCAGTCTTCCCTGCCAGTTAACAAAAGCAATAACATCTTTCTTTGGTCCACTCTACCGCAACAACAAGATGCACCAGAAGACATCATAAATTGGTTAGACTTAGCTGCCAAGGCAAAAGCTATAGCAGGCTGTAGTAACATCGAGCAAACAATCAAAAGAATCTGAGCATGGAACCACCACAACATGCTATGCAGGAAAAGCTACAGTTTGGACGGTATATAGCAGGATTATGAGAAGGTAGATCAGTTAGTCCCAATTTTAGGAAAATTTTTGATGAAATTTCTATTGATGTGTCAGGCTTGCTAGGACAGTCGTATCATCCTATGAGTCAGTCATAGTCCACCAGTTGAGTCATTGATATAGACAATTTCTTAAAATAATTGTGTCAACCACTTAAAGGTTGAACATGGATCCAACATTTACTATTTCACAGCCTTAATTACAATTAAGAGGCTACTCAAGCTGATAGATAAGGCAGACAAAGGATTTATGAATCAAATGGGCTTCCATTATGAGGAGAAGGCTATTATCAGCGAAACAAGAAGAAACAAACCAATCCTTTATTCAAGTGCAAAATATGTTACTAATCTTTATCAATAGATCACTTCTTCTGTGAGACATGAAGTATCTAACAAACCCCTCCCCCCCTAAATCCAAGAAAAGGGTATCCAATCAAATTCTTCTTGGCATCATGCCGTGGTTTCAAGAAATGGATAGTCAGTATAGCCAACAACAGGATCAGATATGTAGAATGTATCCCTGTTATACTTGTTGAGAGGTGCATCAAGCTCAAATCGCCTAGGTAAATCAGGATTGGCTAAGAATAGACGTCCATACGCAACAAGATCAGCTCGGTCTTCAACCACAGCTTTGTTTCCATCTCCTCTATCATAACCACCAGCTACCATAAAAGTACCTTTGAATACCTTCCTCATTGGTACAAGGCTTTCAGGACATTCAACTCTTTCCCCAACTGTTTTCATTCTTGGCTCAACCATGTGGCAGTAAGCAATGGCATACTTATTCAAGGATTCGGCCATGTAAAGTCCCAAAGCGCCCGGGTTTGAGTCTCCTGATTCCATGTAGCTTGCAAATGGGGAAAGCCTTATTCCGACTCTGTCAGCTCCTATCTCATTTACAACTGCTTCAACTATTTCAAGTGCAAATCTACAACGGTTCTCTAAAGACCCTCCATAATGGTCCGTTCGATCATTGACTTGGTCTTTCATAAATTGGTCGATTAGATAGCCATGAGCTCCATGGATCTCGACCCCATCAAATCCTACAAACATAAGTGAAGTTAGCTTGAGGGAGGGTGTTAATTTGACGGCAATACTGACGTGACAGCACATGGACAGATATTCAAAGCAAGGATTATACATCACTACTAATCGACTCACCATGTAATCAATCTAACAAAGCACCTATATCCAAAAATGTTCTGCAAGATTTAAAATTTCTGTGTAAGGTATATGTCTAAACTTCTTTTCTTGATTCGTAGGAAACCATAGTGGAGATAACCGAAAAGTGACTCATTCTGGTTATTTAGACGGCACGTGTCACACTATTCACACGCATTATGTTGCAGTCGGTACAAATTTTTGCTTATTTCTCTGTTATATTGCTTACAGCCTAAGTTTTAACCCACTGTTCAGATCCGGCAGTTGCACCGGCTGAAAGATGGCGAAGCACACTCAATATATATACAACATAAAACGAATATACTTATTTGAAAAACAAGTTAACCTCTTCTTACATAGTACATACTAAAAGGTTATCCCATTTTATCAAGTTTGCTAAATGGTTGAGATAAACATTATATATGAAGCATCATATGAGTCCCGAATTATTCAAATAGTGACACATTCAGCTCGGCTTATGCATATACTTCTAATTCTTGACACGGTATCCATTTTACCACTTGTTGACTTTGTTTCTTTTGTCGTCTTTTCTTTCAAGATACTATTCATCTTACACATAAAGCAAAATATGTAACAATGATTTTCTAGTCTAGAATTTCAGACTGAAGCAGCTTTCCATTAAAGCAGGAAACTTGACAAGAAAGTCTTACCAGCTTCAATGGCATTTCTAGCAGCAAGGCGAAAATCATTAACAATCTGAGGAATTTCATCTGTCGTCAGACGCCGTGGTGGTGTAAATTGTGCAACATCCACACCATTGGCACGAATTTGAGGTGTTAATGGCTTGTCTGTGCAGGAGATAGGAGCCTGTCCATTGGGCTGAAAATCTGAACAAAAGGAGTCAAGTTAAGAAGCACAGACGTTTACATTTAGTGAGATAGTTATCTCAAAGCGTCAAAGATGATTTGATAAAATAATTAAAATTATGGTAGCAAAGTCAGTTACCTTTGTGGGAAACTCTCCCAACATGCCAAATTTGACAAAAGAAGATTCCTCCTTTGGCATGGACTGCATTAACAATTGGTTTCCAGGCCTCAACTTGCTCCTTTGTCCATATACCAGGTGTTTGTGGATACCTATAATCAATAAGCATATAGCAGAATTTAGAATGATTATTTGGGAGTAACTGCAACTATACAACAACAACAACAGACCCAGCATAATCCCACAAGTGAGGTCTGAGGAGATTAATATGTACGCAGACCTTACCCCTACCTTGAGAAGGTAGAGAGGTTGTTTCCGATAGACCTTCGACTCAAGGATAAACTGCAACTATAAACTAGTAAAATTATGGGAACTAAGGTTACCCTTGGGCAGTGTCAGAAACTCCTGTGGCTTCTGCTATTAGAAGACCGCCTTTTGTGGTTCGTTGAGAGTAATAAAGGATAGCATGTGGCTGAGGAACATTGCCATAAGATCTCTGCCTGGTCAATGGCGCCAATACAACCCTGGAAAACATTAACAGTGCAATAAGAACCAGTTTGCATCTTTAATCATCAAATTCATAAAGCTATGCAATAATAGGATCAATACTCAATGCTAAAAATAATTGCCCTTCCAAATAAGGATTACATAGTTAACTCAATTATCAATAGTGACACAGTAAATTTCAATTCCCTTGAAGATTTCGATGATGGCTGGAAGATAAAACTGTAACCGCATGTATTTTCCATTAGGTCATCAAGAACTTGAATTAGTTGGGAATATCAGCTAAGCAAATATAAAACTCATCACTGAAAAAATAAAGAAAAAAGATGGCAATTTGAGAAATTGTTTTTACATTTTAAAAAAAAAGTAAACTTATACTATGCACAAATCAGAAATCATTAACAGCAAAAGAAATGAAAATAAGAAAGAAAAAACAAAAGGGCAAACCGAAATCAGATGGCGAACAACATATATTCAGTGTAATTGCACCAGTGAAGTTTGGGAAGGGTAGTATCTATGTTGCTCGGACTGTCCAAAATAGTGTTGTACCTGTGTCTAATCCTCCAAAAATGCATTAATTTTGGAGGATCCGACATGCATCCAATAATATTTTCGGAGAGTCCGAGCTAACATAGTATACGCAAATCTTACCAAGGTACCATAATCTTACTGTTTAGATCAAGAAAAGCATAATCACAGTAGTTTTGACAAAGAAAATGGGAAATGGATCTGAAGAAGAATACCTATGAGATAACTGAAAACTTCCCATTTTATAAGGGGTCAGTAGAAGGATGTCCTGTTTGCTTTCTGGAACTTGAGCAGCATTCTTTTCCATTTTGAGCTTTTCTTGTTTTTTGTCACACTTCTTTCTTGGTTTATCAAAAAAGACTTGTATGTCTCTCTAATCACCAATTGATATATATAGCAAAGCAAAAAAGTGAAATGTGTATGGAGTGGAGCCACAAAAATGAGGGCAAATGGTCCACATAGCAGCTGGGGTTTGGGTTTCTCCATCTCAGCCGCCCCAAAAGGAAGCATTGTTTTCCCACAAGGAATATGCATGTTATTTGGTTTTGTGCCTACATTCATTGCTGTCCTGTTCACTTTGACTTCTCATTTTCTCCAAAAAAGAAGGGGGGAAAAAGAAAGAACTCACGTTACTCTTGATTCGTGGGTATGTCGCTTTGACTGGTGTACGAACTAATAATGCTATCTACCAACGAAAGCAGTGATGTGTTACTCCATAAAATAAAAGATACTAAGGTGTGTTTAGTATAAAGGAAAATGTTTTTCATGCAAAATATTTTTTAAGAAAATACTTCTTCTTCTTTTTAAATATTAATTTTATTTATTTTTTGGTATTTGATACGCAAATTAAGGAAAATATTTTTTCAACAGTATTCATAAATAATTTTGATACAATAAACACGAAGCCATAAACTTTCAAAAACAGAAAATTGAAATTACAAAAAAAGTTTAAATTTTAGAAAAAAAACAAAAATTTAAAAATTACAAAAAAAGTAAAAGAAAAAAAAATTATGCGGGAGTGGGGTAGGGGGGAGTGGAGGGGGTGAAAACAAATAGAAATTTGAAAATTACAAAAAAAAAAGTAAAAATAAAAAATAAAAAATTTGTGGGGTGGGGGCGGGTGGGTGGTGACGAAAAAACCTTTTTGGAGAGAGGGTATGGGGTGGGTTTAGGTGGGTGGGTGGTGAGGGTAGAAAATAGGATGGGGAAGTTTGAAAAGGAGTTTTGGAAAATATTTTCCCTATTTTTGATAGGGAAAATATTTTCCTCCAATTAGAGGAAAATGAATTGATGAGGAAAATGAATTGATGAGGAAAATATATTCCAAATCATTTAAGTCAACCAAAACATGAGAAAATTGGAAAACATTTTCCCATTCATACCAAACACACCCTAAATATAATAATATTGAACAAGCAATAAAAATAAGAGACATAGGGTATGTTTGGTACATTGAAAAATATTTTTCGGAAAATTTTTTCCCATTTTTCACTGTTCGGTTGCACAAAATAATTTAAAAAATATTTTCCTAGCTATCACATTTTCCTAAAATTGGAGAAAAATAATTTCCCTAGAAAAAGTTAGGAAAACATTTTTCAAAAACTCCACCTACTCTCACATCTAACCCCAACCCCCTCCCCCTTCTCTCGCCTACCCCATCCCCCTCTCCAAAAAGGTTTTTCTTTTCTTTTCCGTCACCGCCCACCCCCCTCC